>WNWK01006903.1:97500-100030 GCA_009830355.1 Cherax destructor | reverse complement strand
GGGGGAGCTCCTCATGCAGGGACTTTCTTTGGCTGTTCCCAACTCCAGCCTTGGCACACGCCTCGACCCACAGACCATCCGATGGTGTTGCTCCTTCGACTTGCCGCCCCTATTCTCGCCAAACACAGGTGTATTTGTGACAGTGAAGCAGCAGACCGATTCGGGTACCATGGTCTTGTGTGTCGTAAATCGAGGGAAAGATTGCAAGACATGAAGAGATTAATAACATTATCAAGAGAAGCCTCACAACAGCCGGATGCCCAGCAGTAAGGAACCACCCCAACTATGCAGATCTGATGGCAGCCAAAAGCGTCCAGATGGTATCACCCTTCAAGCCTGGACAGACGGCAAGCAGGTGGTGGGGGACTACACATGTGCATCTACCTTGGCTGATACCTATCTCCATCACCAGGAGGAAGGAGGGCAGCTGCCACCTTCGGGGAGTCCCAGAAGTCGAGAAAATATGGAGAACTTGCCCATCATTATATGTTTGTTCCCATAGGCTCAGAGACCCTTGGCTCATGGGGAAAGAGTGCATCTAATTCTCAAGGAGCTGGGCAAAAGACTCAACAGGGTAACTAGGGATCCCAGGGCAGCTAGTTTTCTGTTCCAGCGACTCAGCGCTGCTGTTCCCAGAGGGGTAATGCATGCTGTATTCTTAAGACGCGCCCCAGCTCGGAAGAGCTGGATGAGATTTTCGCATTATAATCAGTGACAAACATGTAACAATATGTACTAGACATGTATCTCTCACCTCGTGTACTGTATATGCCAGCTTTATAACAACAATGTATCTCTAAATCTTTTGCACCATATTATGTAATAAAAAATACCTATTGGTAAAAAAAAAAAAAAAAAAAAAAAGATGGGGTGGTAGGAGAAGTGGAATGTTCAAATGGCATCAGGAAGAAATCCAAATATTCTTCCTTGAAGCCTCTTTATCCACTTCTCCGAGGCTATGGGTCCCACAATTTGTACCAGAGGTGGACCCGATCTTATATATATATATATATATATATATATATATATATATATATATATATATATATATATATATATATATATATATATATATATATATATATAATTATTGTACTACGAACGAGTGGTATTGATCAATAACACTGCGACTAGCCAAGGATTCGAACTCATGTTGTTTTCCGTGACCCACAGGACCACCAAATTTGGTGGTCCTGTGGATAAAGCGACATGTGGTTTTCGCTCACCATGAGGCGGGCCAAAAACAACATGGGTTTGAATTCTTGGCTAGTCGCAGTGTTTTGTATATATATATACATATAAAATAAGAGAGAATTGGATATCTTATGATATCCATATTTCTCCTCCACCACCACCGGGTTTTTTTTCTTTCTGCCTCCTATGTGTAATTTATCATGCCCAGCTCAGAGATCGAGATACCTTTATAAATAAATGTATTCCTCCTGAGAGATGGCAGTTCCTAAATGATAGTAACTCCGGCTATCCTGGAAAAACCTTCGAAGCTCCAGTAGCAGATGAAGCCAGAGAAACTGTTTAATTATCATATTGCAAGTTAGTGGCACAATACAGATATATCCAGTTTTCTTGATAGAAAAAGGACGGCCACTCATCCATGCCCGCATGATCCCCATTCATCCCTGCCCGCATGATCCTCACTCATCCCTGCCCGCATGATCCCCACTCATCCCTGCCCGCATGATCCCCCCTCATCCCTGCCCGCATGATCCCACTCATCCCTGCCCGCATGATCCTAACTCATCCCTGCCCGCATGATCCTCACTCATCCCTGCCCGCATGATCCTCACTCATCCCTGCCCTCATGATCCCCACTCATCCCTGCCCTCATGATCCCCACTCATCCCTGCCCTCATGATCCCCACTCATCCCTGCCCTCATGATCCCCACTCATCCCTGCCCCATGATCCTCACTCATCCCTGCCCGCATGATCCTCACTCATCCCTGCCCGCATGATCCTCACTCATCCCTGCCCGCATGATCCCCACTCATCCCTGCCCGCATGATCCCACTCATCCCTGCCCTCATGATCCCCACTCATCCCTGCCCTCATGATCCCCACATCCCTGCCCGCATGATCCTCACTCATCCCTGCCCTCATGATCCTCACTCATCCCTGCCCTCATGATCCTCACTCATCCCTGCCCGCATGATCCTCACTCATCCCTGCCCGCCTAATCCCCACTCATCCCTGCCCTCATGATCCCCACTCATCCCTGCCCTCATGATCCCCACTCGTCCCTGCCCTCATGATCCCCACTCATCCCTGCCCTCATGATCCTCACTCATCCCTGCCCGCATGATCCTCACTCATCCCTGCCCTCATGATCCCCACTCATCCCTGCCCTCATGATCCCCACTCATCCCTGCCCTCATGATCCCCACTCATCCCTGCCCTCATGATCCCCACTCATCCCTGCCCGCATGATCCCCACTCATCCCTGCCCTCCTGATCCCCACTCATCCCTGCCCGCATGATCCCCACTCATCCCTGCCCGCATGATCCCCACTCAT
>WNWK01006903.1:75000-92500 GCA_009830355.1 Cherax destructor | reverse complement strand
GATATATATCTCAATTACTCTGATATATATCTCAATTACTCTGATATATATCTCAATTACTCTGATATATATCTCAATTACTCTGATATATATCTCAATTACTCTGATATATATCTCAATTACTCTGATATATATCTCAATTACTCTGATATATCTCAATTACTCTGATATATCTCAATTACTCCTCTTCCCTAGGATGGCATTTTGCTTACATATGTGTTAAAAGTTCTTTATCATTTTCATAGCTATCCAATGGCTTCTGATAGTTTTTCTTCCTCTTTCGTACATTTTACAAAACACACAATGCACCACGTTTTAACAGGCAGTGTCTTGCTGTCTTTTATTTGAGGTTCTCTCTTTCAAATAATGTTTTAAATATGCATAATTATATATTTTTTTTAATTTAGCAGGCCTTTTCTGAGTTTTTCTTTATTTTGCAGTAGTCCTGTTTACAAACATTATTTTCCTTAACAATATAATCAGTGTAACTGAGAAGAAATAGTTTGATAAGAATTTCTTCACCTTTTCTAGTGACTAAGTGCATCTGTTTTGATCAAGCAGGAAGCTCTAAATCCGTAGATGTTAAGTAACACCTGTGGAATGGGAGGCATCCGGCATCAATCTGAGGAATGGGAGGACAAGTTTGGTTCTTCAGACTGAGCTCCTCACCGGCTTGAAGACACTTCCCGTGAGGAAGCTACTAATGAAACCTCATATGACTTTGTGCTCTTGAATTAAGTAACTAATAATCATATTTCAGAATCTGACGCACAGATTATTAGCGTTATTTGTCCTTGTTGGTTAGACAATGTTTCTATATACACTGGATGATCATAGTTTGCGCGGGTTACGTTCTTGAAAACTGTGCTACTAATGATTCCGAGTCTTATGGACCGAGAAACTTACGGGGGAAAATACGAATGCGTTCATCAGACTTCCGAGTCAGCTATAAAAAAAAAATTATGTAAAAATAATTTTTTTTCTTAACTAACATTGTCGATGATGAAGCTCTGTGAAATGCCTGAACTTCAGTGAGGTTCAGACAGTTATAAGAAAGTACATTATAAAAAAAAGTAGTTACATTAATACTGTGGATTATTGTTCTATTTACCTGCCAGTCGAGTTCAGGAGTGGAGAGGAGAGGGTGGCCGTGTCACACTGAGGATTACTCGTTAACAAGTCTCTATTCTTGCCTCGTTGTCTCACATTGAATGAACCGTTGATTCTCTAACACCACCCTTCAGCATCTCAATTACCTCCAGCCTTTTCGTAATAGACATAGTTTCGCACTTAATATACTTCCTTGCTTCACCACCGTCACCTGGGCTTCGTTTGCAAGCCATGATAAATATCCAGAGTCGAGATGGGGCGATGAAAAGAAGGTGAAACTGATAAATGGTCCAAGTCGGACCTAAAAGTCATCATAAGCTTCTCTCTCTCCTATGTGCGGGTTATGTGTATTGTTCAAGTCACGGTATTGTGCCTTTTTGTTATTTAGGAAAAAGTGAGTGAGGCTGTGTTGTTTACATCCCCTCATCCTCCCTCTCACCCTTCCCCTCAGTGCTAAGACAATGGAATTACCTAATGCGTTTTGGGGAAGTTTGAGGGCTGCCTGCCGCACCTCTTCTTAATGGAAATGCGCACCACCAATGGAAATGAATTCCTATTCCGCGCCTTAATTGAAATGGGTGCGGTTTTTTGGAAATGAAAACTTAAATTAAAACCGTGTAGTACTGAAAGCACGAGGAGCATCAGGATGGCGTCATCCTAATGTTCCTCTTAGTGAGGATTTTTATTGAAGTTTTATTGCCACGGTTTTGTAACATTTTTATTCTTTATTTTATTTTCTTGATGAAGCTGGGATTTTGCTATTCTGTTGAATATGAATAAACTCCATTTTTTTCTGTTTGAACATTGTCGAATAAAATGTCACAGTACCATTGATGGAACAGAACCATTGATGGAACAGAACCATTGATGGAACTGAACCATTGATGGAACTATACCGAGAAGGGAATACCATGGATGGAACAGTACCATGAATGGAACAGTACCATGAATGGAACTGTACCATGAATGGAACTGTACCATGAATGGAACTGTACCATGAATGGAACTGTACCATGAATGGAACTGTACCATGAATGGAACTGTACCATGACTGGAACTGTACCGTGGATGGAACCATACCGTAAATGGAACCATACCGTGGAAGGAACCATATCATGAATGGAACAATACCGTGGATGGAACCATACCACGGAATACCGTGGATGGAACCATACCATGGAACAATACTGTAGATGGAACCATACCATGGAACAATACCGTGGATGGAACCATACCATGGAACAATACCGTGGATGGAACCATACCATAGAACAATACCGTGGATGGAACCATACCATGGAACCATACCGTGGATGGTACAGTACTGTGGATCACACCAGTGTATCTACCACATCTAGGAGTGCAACGGACAAGTGTAGTAGTAGCAGCAACACACACAGCAAGAGGCATTCTTGAGCTTCCCCAGCGCTCGGGCTTAATGCCCAAAGCTGGGGTATGACTCCAAATGGATCCTGTAGTGCTTTCTGCCTTTGCACCTCCTGACATCGTCTGCTGCTATGCAGCTGCCACTCCCTTCGAGCCCAGTGTGGGTTTGTGGGAGCCCAGGATGCCTAGCTTCTCCCTCCGAGCCCCGTGGGAGCAGAGAATGGGGCTAGGCCTGGAGACAGCTGGTCCCACAAGACAAAGAGGTACTTGTATCTCCTCCCATGGCAGACAATGGTCTGAGAGACTCACTTGACAGGGAGCCAAGGCCGGGCCACCTCCTGGAAAAGGCCCGGGCCGGGCGATTATACAAGTGAAGCTACAACAGAAACAACAATTAAAAAAATAATAGAATGGATAATGAGAACCAAGTTGATTCTCTTCAAATTTTGTCCTCTCTAGGCTAGAATTTTGCTGCACACTTAACAGCGACTTTCAACGCAGGTGAAATTGCTGACCTGGAGAATGTACAGAGAACCTTCGTGGCACACATAAGTACGATAAAACACCTAAATTACTGGGAACAGTTGCAATCCCTGGAACGCAGGCGAGAAACACATGATTATTTACATTTGGAAAATCCTAGAGGGATTAATACCAAATTTGCACACGAAAATCACTACGAAAGCAAAAGGCTGGGCAGTCGGTGCAACATCCCACCACTGCAAAGCAGGGGCTCCACAAGTACGCTAAGATACAACACAATAAGTTTCAGGGGCCAAAGACTGTTCAACTGATTCCTAGCATACATAAGGGATATTACCAGTAGATCCTGACTGTCTTCAAGAAGGCGCTGGACAGGCACCTAAAGTCAGTACCTGACCAGCCAGGCTGTGGTTCGTACGTCAGTTTGCGTACGGCCAACAGTAACAGCCTGACTGATCAGTCCCTGATCCACCACGAGGCCTGGTCTCAGACCGAGGCGCTAGGGCGTTGACCCCGAAACCCTCTCCAGGTATAGAACAGTACCGTGGATGGAACAATGCAGTGGATGGAACCGTACCGTGGATGGAACAATGCAGTGGATGGAACAGTACCGTGGATGGAACAGTACCGTGGATGGAACAGTACCGTGGATGGAACAGTACCGTGGATGGAACAGTACCGTGGATGGAACAGTACCGTGGATGGAACAGTACCGTGGATGGAACAGTACCGTGGATGGAACAGTACCGTGGATGGAAACATACCGTGGATGGAACAGTACCGTGGATGGAAAGAGTGGATGAACATACCGTGGATGGAACATATCGTGGATGGAACAGTACCGTGGATGGAACAGTACCGTGGATGGAACAGTACCGTGGATGGAACAGTACCGTGGATGGAACAGTACCGTGGATGGAACAGTACCGTGGATGGAACATCCGTGGATGGAACAATGCAGTGGATGGAACAGAGGATGGAACAGTACCGATGGAAAGTACCGTGATGGAACAGTACCGTGGATGGAACAGTACCGTGGATGGAACAGTACCGTGGATGGAACAGTACCGTGGATGGAACAGTACCGTGGATGGAACAATGCAGTGGATGGAACAATGCAGTGGATGGAACAGTACCGTGGATGGAACAGTACCGTGGATGGAACAGTACCGTGGATGGAACAATACCGTGGATGGAACAGTACCGTGGATGGAACAATGCAGTGGATGGAACAGTACCGTGGATGGAACAATGCAGTGGATGGAACAGTACCGTGGATGGAACAGTGATGGAACAACCGTGGATGAACAATGCAGTGGATGGAACAGTACCGTGGATGGAACAATGCAGTGGATGGAACAGTACCGTGGATGGACGTAGACAGTACCGTGGATGGAAATCGTGGATGAACAGACGTGGATGGAACAGTACCGTGGATGGAACAATGCAGTGGATGGAACAGTACCGTGGATGGAACAACGTGGATGGAACAGTACGTGGATGAAACAGTACGATGGAACAAGTGGATGGAACAGTACCGTGGATGGAACAATACCGTGGATGAAACAATGCAGTGGATGGAACAGTACCGTGGATGGAACAGTACCGTGGATGGAACAATGCCGTGGATGGAACAGTACCGTGGATGGAACAGTACCGTGGATGGAACAGTACCGTGGATGGAACAGTACCGTGGATGGAACAGTACCGTGGATGGAACAGTACCGTGGATGGAACAGTACCGTGGATGGAACATACCGTGGATGAGAACAGTACCGTGGATGGAACAGTACCGTGGATGGAACAGTACCGTGGATGGAAACAATGCCGTGGATGGAACAGTACCGTGGATGGAACAGTACCGTGGATGGAACAATCCGTGGATGGAACAGTACCGTGGATGGAACAGTACCGTGGATGGAACAGTACCGTGGATGGAACAGTACCGTGGATGGAACAAGTACCGTGGATGGAACAGTACCGTGGATGGAACGAGACCGTGGATGGAACAGTACCGTGGATGGAACAGTACCGTGGATGGAACAGTACCGTGGATGGAACAGTACCGTGGATGGAACAGTACCGTGGATGGAACAGTACCGTGGATGGAACTACGTGGATGGAACAGTACCGTGGATGCATGAATCAGTACCGTGGATGTAACAGTACCGTGGATGGAACAATGCAGTGGATGGAACAATACAGTGGATGGAACAGTACCGTGGATGGAACAGTACCGTGGATGGAACAGTACCGTGGATGGAACAGTACCGTGGATGGAACAGTACCGTGGATGGAACAATGCAGTGGATGGAACAGTACCGTGGATGGAACAGTACCGTGGATGGAACAGTACCGTGGATGGAACAGTACCGTGGATGGAACAGTACCGTGGATGGAACAGTACCGTGGATGGAACAATGCAGTGGATGGAACAGTACCGTGGATGGAACAGTACCGTGGATGGAACAGTACCGTGGATGGAACAGTACCGTGGATGGAACAGTACCGTGGATGGAACAGTACCGTGGATGGAACAGTACCGTGGATGGAACAGTACCGTGGATGGAACAGTACCGTGGATGGAACAGTACCGTGGATGGAACAGTACCGTGGATGGAACAGTACCGTGGATGGAACAGTACCGTGGATGGAACAGTACCGTGGATGGAACAGTACCGTGGATGGAACAATGCAGTGGATGGAACAGTACCGTGGATGGAACAGTACCGTGGATGGAACAATGCAGTGGATGGAACAATACAGTGGATGGAACAGTACCGTGGATGGAACAGTACCGTGGATGGAACAGTACCGTGGATGGAACAGTACCGTGGATGGAACAGTACCGTGGATGGAACAATGCAGTGGATGGAACAGTACTGTGGATGGAACAGTACCGTGGATGGAACAGTACCGTGGATGGAACAGTACCGTGGATGGAACAGTACCGTGGATGGAACAGTACCGTGGATGGAACAGTACCGTGGATGGAACAGTACCGTGGATGGAACAGTACCGTGGATGGAACAATGCAGTGGATGGAACAGTACCGTGGATGGAACAATGCAGTGGATGGAACAATGCAGTGGATGGAACAATGCAGTGGATGAAACAGTACCGTGGATGGAACAGTACCGTGGACGGAACAGTACCGTGGGTGGCACAATGCCGTGGATGGAACAATGCCGTGGATGGAACAATGCAGTGGATGGAACAGTACCGTGGATGGAACAATGCAGTGGATGGAACAATGCAGTGAATGGAACAATGCAGTGGATGGAACAATGCAGTGGATGGAACAGTACCATGGATGGAACAGTACCGTGGATGGCACAATAACATACAAATTAATCCTCGTCCAGAGAGGCGGAGTCCACTGGTAGAAGTAGGGATGCTAGAGATGGTAAGTCCCTCGACGTTCATACTAACGTCCCTTGACGTGTGTGGGACACAGGAACAAGGGGACACAACTGGAAGTTCAAAACTCAGAAGAGTCATAGGGATGTTAGAAAGTATTTCTTCAGCCTTAGAGTTGTCAGGAAGTGGAACAATCTGCAAAGTGAAGTAGTGGGCAGGATCCAGACATAGCTTTAAGAAGAGGTATGATAAGGCACTTGGAGCCGATGGAGAGTGGATCTAGTAGCAACCAGCATAGACAGAGGGCCACTAGCTGTGACTCGACCCCTGTACCCACATATTGGTGAGAACATACACTAAACAGGCTAAGTATCTTCAAATGGTAACTTTTACTCCTACGACTACTACTACTCACTAGCATCATAGACTACTGACTCTTCTGTATGGCTACTCCTACTTACTCGTGAGTTCAAGAAAACTATAAATCTGACGAGTAGCCAAAGGAGTGGAAGCAAAGTGCAGGTGGTGAGTTGCGCTATACAGAAATGTTTATATATTGTCTAACGAGGAAACTTGACGGTAGAACTAGAAGGAAAATTAAATTTCGTTTGGGAGGAACCTGAGGAATGTGCAGTAAGGTCAGGGAAGAGGAGGATGCAGAGGTGAGAAGGACTATAACTGAAGAAAATGTCTTAAAGCGAAAAAAATAGCTGAAAGAGGCCGAGGGAAAAATAAAAGCGTGGGTAAATGGAGAGCAACAGTGAAGAAAGAAGCAGGGATCTGGAATGGACAATACCTGGAGTATACCTGGAGAGAGTTCCAGGGGTCAACGCCCCTGCGGCCCGGTCTGTGGCCGCACGCAGTCCAACGTACGAACCACAGCCTGGCTGGTCAGGTACCGACTTTAGGTGCCTGTCCAGTGCCTTCTTGAAGACAGCCAGGGATTTGTTGGTAATCCCCCTGATGTATGCTGGGAGGCAGTTGAACAGTCTTGGGCCCTGACACTTATTGTGTTGTCCCTCAACGTGCTAGTGGCACCCCTGCTTTTCATTGGGGGGATGTTACATCGCCTGCCGAGTCTTTTAACTATTCGGTACTCCACATCACTAAGGTAAACTATTCGGTACTCCACATGACTACAGTAAACTATTCGGTACTTCACATCACTACAGTAAGCTATTCGGTACTCCACATCACTACAGTAAGCTATTCGGTACTCCACATCACTACAGTAAACTATTCAGTACTCCACATCACTACAGTGAACTATTCAGTACTCCACATCACTACAGTAAACTATTCAGTACTCCACATCACTACAGTAAACTATTCAGTACTCCACATCACTACAGTAAACTATTCAGTACTCCACATCACTACAGTAAACTATTCAGTACTCCACATCACTACAGTAAACTATTCAGTACTCCACATCACTACAGTAAACTATTCAGTACTCCACATCACTACAGTGAACTATTCAGTACTCCACATCACTACAGTGAACTATTCAGTACTCCACATCACTACAGTGAACTATTCAGTACTCCACATCACTACAGTGAACTATTCAGTACTCCACATCACTACAGTGAACTATTCAGTACTCCACATCACTACAGCAAACTATTCAGTACTCCACATCACTACAGTAAACTATTCAGTACTCCACATCACTACAGTTGTCAGTCATCACTTGCATCACTGGAGTAACCAGAGCACTTCTAGTTTTCTTTACTATTAACTTCACTACATTGCTAATAAATAACCCTGAAGTAATATAATATAATTAAGACATTGAAGTACTATAATATAGTTAAGACCTAGAAGTAATATAGTTAAGACACTGAAGGAGTGATCTCCTTGAGTGTCTAACTATATTAAAAGTGAATAGTCTAAGGTGAAGTACCTTAGATACTTCCAATAACAATAGTAAATATCTTCTGCTCTTCGAGGGAAAGAATCCATCCTTCAAAGCTACAAGTTTAGTTGAAGAGAAAGTGGAAGTCCAGAAGAACATCTTGGAACACAAGAGTCCCCAGCTGGAAGACCTCAATATGAAGAAATATGAGGAGAACATGCTGGTGTTCCTCGGATATGAAAAAAACTACGCAGGCAGAGAGACCTTTGAAAGCTTCTTGAAGGAAAATATTCTTATTTCCAAAGAACCTCAAGATTTTGTTTTCCGGATGGAATTCCAAGAACTGTACAGAAAATATGAAGCAGAGACAGGACTGGCACTTGCTCATTCTATGGACTTGGGAAAACAGTTAAGTACTTCTGGCATCGGTGTCAAGAGAATGGGAGCCAGGTATAACTTTGAGTATACCTATCAAGGAATAAGATGGATTGATTCTTCTGGAAAAACTACTTATGAATGTTATGCTAAGAGAAAAAAGCCTTTATTAGATGAAGTTTCTCGAAAAAAACAAAAATTAGTAGACAGCAAAATGAAGAATGAACAGAAAAAAACTGAAACAGAAGAAAAAGGAATGAAGAAGGAAGGAGAGAATTCAGTGATGGAAAGTGAGGCAGATTCAACCAGTGACAAGGAACTGCCAAGTGCCACAACTGAACCACAAGTACAGACTGCAGAGGAAACTAACAAGGTCGCAAGTCAGGAAACTACTACTGACAATGATGACCTTGATTCTCTTGTAAGTTATTACATAAACATCTTCACAGTTTCTACTGGAGCCGCAGCTGAGTCAGAAGAGCAGCGAGAACAAGAGACCTTCATTGATGGGCTTCTCTTCTCTGATATACCACCACAACCTGTACAAGCAACAACTCCACCTGCCTACATGGAGACAAAGCCAGAATTTGTACAGGAAACCCAAGAATATGATTTCGACCTTGATGCTCTCCTTTACTGAACCCATCGTTCAGGACCTTCAGAGACACCATCACTCGTAGTGACCAAACAAGAACTACATCCACTGAAGACCACCACCAAATTTATGTTAATATTTTCACAAATTGAAAAGTTTATTTTTAAAAATTTTAAAGAAGCTAATATTATTTTTTTTTTAAGTGAAAGGACTGATTTTAGTTGAGGTGATATTATAATAATTATATATTGGAGTCTGAGAAGCTGAGATGCTCTCAGAAATTGGGTAGGCAGAAGAGGTGATAATGGAAACAGCAAATTGGTAAAGTCAGACATGACAATCTGGAGAAAAATCCAATAGAGGAAGGGAGAGATTTCTGATGATACTTGGACTCCAGGAGGCTGATGGGTAATCTCAGGAAGCAGATCGAAAGAAGAACGTAAAATTATATCGATCATTATATGTATAATAGGAAAAGAAAAGACTGATCAGTTGAAACTTTTTCATAAGATCGGCAGATATTTCTGCGACAAGCAACGTCTGATCACGCTGACCTTCTGATCATGCTCACCTTCTGATCACACTCACCTTCTGATCACGCTCACCTTCTGATCACGCTCACCTTCTGATCACGCTCACCTTCTGATCACGCTCACCTTCTGATCACGCTCACCTTCTGATCACGCTCACCTTCTGATCACGCTCACCTTCTGATCACGCTCACCTTCTGATCACGCTCACCTTCTGATCACGCTCACCTTCTGATCACGCTCACCTTCTGATCGAGCTAACCGTCTGATCGAGTTGGCCCTTTGATTGAGCTGACCTTGCGGAGAAATTTTTCCAGTAAAACGAGGGTATCTCTCAGCCCTCAGCTCCCTTCAGCACTCTGAGGGGCTAGTGGACTCCTTCAGCACTCTGAGGGGCTAGTGGACTCCTTCAGCACTCTGAGGGGCTAGTGGACTCCTTCCTCGCACTCTTGTGTTAATTCTGAATAACTTCGAGTTGATGTAAAGCTGAACTCAGCAATTCTTTTGCTGGGACGATGAACTGGTGGGCGGTGGGGCAGGATGACAAACTAGATTGAATTTAGACATCAGAGCTTAAACAATCAACACAAATCTCCGGCTGAGAACAAAGAAAGTAATGACCTTGTGCGGTAAACTCTGAAATACTGTCAATCTCCACTAGGATAACTAGTTTAAAAAGAAACACCAGTGTATTAATCCTCGGTATAATCCCGATAACGTGTACAAGTTTGTGTCGCGGTATTTATTCAGATGTTACGAACAGAGGGACAAATTATCACCCTATCGCGTAATGAATGGCCAAAGTGTCTTTATCAACGAGGATAATATAACTACGCATTTTAGCAGCCTACTCAAGACAGCACTACCGGGGTCACACCTCCCCTACAACAGACTAGGGTAAATTGGGTCAGTTACAATACCCAGGTAAGTTCAGTCATACCCACATCTTCTTACGTTAGCTGCAGCTAATAGGTAGAGGAGAGATTTGACTGGAGTTACCAATAGATCCCATGAAGCAGGGTGATTCACCCAAACCAAGTGAGTATTCATCAGCATCACACTTACTATGTGATATACGCTCCTTTGGGGCAAATTGTAAAGTTTAACTCACTGTTCTACAGCCTATGTGAACACTACTACAGCAACCCGAAGGCGAATCCAGGAGAGGCTGCTGGAATTCATGCTGTTAAAAGATAAGTACTGCTTGCCATATGTTGTCATGCAGGGAAGTGTACTTATCTAACTAGTTCCTCCACAGACCATTTGATTGAGTTGACCTTCTGATCAAATATAACTCAGAACAGGATGCAAAGAAAACGAGATTGAAAGACATGCGACATAACCGTAAATACCTAAGTCACTATAGTGAGTATTTGGAATTCTATCGAACACAAGAGAAGAGTATGAGGCAGGAGGAGGAGGGAACACTCAGCTCCATGGAACTACTTTAATCCCACTCCAATTTACCTAGTAGGCCCACTTCAAGACTCCACTTTCCCAACAATAACACTATCCCACATCTTTCAATCGCATCACTACACCCTCCCACCTATCTCCACATCTCCCATTATGGCCCATCCACCGGTACTGATGCACACAGCTGGCAGACCAACCTACCTCAACTCAGGCAGATGGTTAAAAGAAAGCTCAATGTGGTACATAAATGCAGATGGATTATCAATCAAAGGTGAGTTTAATGAGCAGATGGCTGGGTTAAACCCAGGTATCAAAGCTATCACAAAAGATAAAACTACTTGAATGATATTCCAGGTAATAAGGAAACGGGGGAATGCTATTCCAAAGTCAGTAGAGTTATGAAGAGATGAGAAGGACAAATAAAAATGAATCAACTGATTTTATATTAAGTACAATTAAGACTGGGAATCCATAGTGGTGGTAACTGTAAATTTACAACCCACCACCAAAAAGTAGGAAACAGAAAGGATTTTGAAGAGAACAAATTGGCAATGATTAACACCTAGGCATAAGCAACAAGGAGAGTTCATAGGGCTAAATTGAAGTTATTAATCATGGGTGTTTTCAGCCTTAAACATTTATTAGGTGACTGGGGCGCACATGGGGAACGGAAGCATGGAGAGTTATGATGATGGAGGTGGTTACTGAAAACTCATTATGCTAGCTTGTTAAGAACACGACAAGATAGGTAAACTAGCAAGACTGACGAAGGTGCTCCTGTGTGTTAGCAACCACATGGTACTGAAATTCGTATTCATTGTGGACAAAATATTGAGAGAACATTGGCAGAAGGAAGGCACGAGACATCAGACTTCAGAGAAGGAAACATTTAAGGGATGAGATAATTACTGAACGCAGTGCAGTGGAAAAGGGAGATGGAAGGGAAGTCGCTGAATATGATGATGGAGAACTCAGCTGTATAATGCTAGGAAGCAAATGAGAAATAAATACCCAGAAGACGGGAGGGACATCTTTATCTTTGGTTCAACCAAAGATAAAGAAAAAGCACAAGAGCTTGCAAAAACTATAGAAAACTAAGGACAGCTGTGAACAGAAAAGCGATCAGGAGAGCCTGAATGTGCACGAGTGAAGAGAGAGGCTGACCAGCAATTTGAGAACGACATAGCAGAAACAGCCAAGACTGAACCAAAACTACTTCACAGCCACATCAGAAAAAGAAGCAGGGTAAGTCCAGGTAGTTCAACTCTAAGAAGGATGGAGGAGAGATCATGAGTAACGGCAAGGATGTTTGTGAAATATTAAACAAACGATTTCAGAAGTGTTCAGTGGAAACACGGACAATACCAGACACCAGAGCAAAGGAACCTCTAGGGGTTCTGAAAACACACACTGAAGTGAAGTATGTATAAAAATCTTAGAGAAAGCCGGGTGCTTTTTTAAGGCAATGAGGCATAAAAAGGTGTTACCCTGGATTCTGTAAAAGTGAGCAGAACTGTCTGAACCACTTGCTGGAATCTACAACAAGTTAATGGATATTGTAAAAAAGTCAGATCTGGAAGACAGCAAAAGTTGTCCCAATATTTAAGAAAAGAGTTAGACAGGAAGTATTCACTAGCCAACAATTTTTGAAAAGTTGTTTGCTTCTTAAATGAGATTAGTTAATTCTAATGTATTTTCATGTCCTGAATCCAAATATCACCTTGAAAAATGCTTATTGGCTATAGGTTTAAAGATACGAGACATGTAATATTTGATTATTTAATGATAACGTACCATATGCGTCAGTATGTTTTAAACTAATCCGTACCTACTCTTGCCTTCTTGCTTGACGCTTATAGTGGGCTGGAATATTTGTATATTTGTGAAACCAATCAGGAAAGATTTCCCTGGTGATCCATGCACTCTTGTTAGCATGATAATGGACTGGTATGGTATTCACACCTTTATAACAGAGGCTTTTCCCTACCACAGCAAATTTACGCTTATAAGTGCCTTCTACGTCAACACATCCCAGCGCAGTTAATCTGTTCTTGGCATCCTTAACTCGTGTAGCTCTCTCGTCAGCTGTAATGTTTTTCTGGGGCAGTAACGTCAGAACAGAACATCAATGTCTTATCAGCATTGTAGATCTATTTTGCTGTTAGATTTTCATCGGCAACAATCTTGGGAAACACATCAATAAATGTGTCTGCTGATTCGTGATCAGCAGATGCTGTATCACCACTAATCTTTAAATAATTAATGACGTGCCTTTTCTAATTTTTTTTTGCAACCAGGCTGCTGAATATTCATAGTTACCTTCAATATTCAGTTCATGATCAGCATCACTGATGAGTACACTCCATCAATACACGATGGAGATTTTCATTTTTCCCTATATGCAATGTTTTTCTATTTTTTATTAACTTTTGTTCATAACTCTCAGCACAGAACTTCCACAATTTATCCTCGTTTCTTTAGGTCGTAGATAGTGATTGTTCCAACGCCAAACTCCTCGGGCGGTGTAAGTGTTTCACACTTACACCTCGGGCGGTGTAAGTGTGAACACTTACACCTCCCTCATGTTTTTCCAGCAGTTTGACCCTGTGTGATATAGTAAATGTAAATGGTTCCTCTTTTTCTTTTCACTATTACCCATAGGCCTTTTTGACATTTTCAATATCTTAACCACTGAGCACAAAACACTTGGTAATTAGGGAGTAATTAAGAACATAAGAAAGGAGGAACACTGCAGCAGGCCTGTTGGCCCAGACTAGGCAGGTCTTTCACAATCCGTCCCACTAACAGAATATTTGCTCAACCCAATTTTCAATGCTACCCGAGAAATAATGAAAATTGAAATAATAATTGCTGCAGCTACATCACTTCTTGTACTTAATGATGCGTTTATGGCGCGTCATGTCAACAGGGTCCATATGGGAAGAGAACACACACAACCGTTAGCTACTTGTCCTGGAGCCTACCATACAATAATTGACACCCACTCAACTCTCTCTCTCTCTCTCTTCCCTAGAGACCATCATCATTTGTGTTTTCTCAGAAGCAAATATTACCTGTCACTGGTTTCCCCAGGCTGATATAGCTCTTAACTGGTGATTGATGTAGTGTAGAGCAGCTGACATTTTATCTCTTGGATAAGTAAATGTCAGTGTACAGTCGTCTGTATATGCTGGGATGAGATGAACAAGTTCACTGAAGTAGAAATTCCATAACAATGGCCCAAGCATGCTTCCCTGTGGAACCCTTGCTCCAAAAGGATGTCTTAGTCTATTTTACATTATTCCTTAAGGGGATAAATTCGTTTGGTAATGGCACTTGAACAGCATTCTCGAACGAAAAAATATCGTAACTCGAGGTACCACTGTATTTTATGAAGGATCCTGGACACATGAATCCTCTCAGTCCTTAAAAACCACTTATAAGCTCCACGCTGACTCTGTCCCACTGGGAACTAAAATTAGAGATCTACCTTGAAGGTAATCACTGAGGAGACATAGTGTAGAGCCTGCAATTCCCAGTACTTGAAGTTTTATCAAGAGTCGCTGGTGTCACTTTCGAAAGCACCAGCAATGTCCAGTGCTACAACACAGCTGACTTTGGATTCATACAGTGACTGGTGCCACTTAGTGAAGAGGTTTAACAACAGATCAGCAGCAAAGTAACCTTTCCTGAAGCCATATTGACGGTCATTTGCCGTGAGATTGTCTCGAGGGACTTGCCAGTGATTGACAGGAGTGACACAGGCCTGTAGTTGGTGATTTCTACTCTGCTCTTCTTTTTGTGAACACTGACTACATTTGCCTCTTATCACAGAGAAGGCCATTTACACTGTAATAGGCAGTGCTGAAAGATGTGAGTTCGAGGTGCTGCTAGCTGGTCTGCACATCTACCTCGGCAAAGAGGTCAGCTTTCTCCAGACTACACACACACACAAACTTTACATTTTGTGTCAACTAGAAAAAAACTGGGCAGCAGACTTCACGAAAAAGGAACATGAGTGGGAAAGGAAACTAGAAGAACTTAGCAATAAAATGGAGAAGAGGTTGGCTGCAGAGAGCAAGATGTGGGAGCTACAAGCCATAGCTGCAAAGACTAGGATACGGAACTTAGAGGAAGAACTGAAATTGCTGAAACAGAGTAAAGAGCAGAAAAGGCATGACATAAGCAGAGACCCTGTCAGATCACCGGGGATCCCGGGAAAACACGAGTGAAGGTGGTAGGCCATACAGGGACAGCAGACAGAGAGGGGACTGAAGAATGGGAATGAGGCAGATCGCCTGCAGAGGTGTTATCAGACCAGAGAGAGATCCAGGAAATGGTAAGGAAAATGACAATGGAAATATTTAAATCAGACCATGACATTCAAAGGAAAATGGGAGAATGAAAGGAAGAGGTCAATCTCTGTTCATGGGCTTCAGGAGACTGAAGGGGCAATTTACTAATATGGCAAAGCGAGGAGAAAGGGACTGAAAATATCATGAAGGAAATATGAGAGGAAGATGTGATGTAGTTGACAAACTTCCTGAGAATAGAGGGGGTTCTTAAGGGAAATAAATCGTTCAAGTTAGAAATGGTCAAAAACAGGATCCTGCAGAAGAAAGCAAGACTAAGGGGCTTGCAAAATTACCAGCAGGTGTACCTTGACCACAACAGAACACGAAGACAAACTGAGAGAGAGGATACAAAGACGCAAGGAGCAGGAAAGAGACTCAAGGGAGACGAGCAGGGAAACCCATGGGCAAACATATTTTCTCTCAGAACCACCCACAAAAGACCCTCAACCCCGACAACCCCACTGAAACCAAACAAACCCCAAACAACCCACACTCTGTACCCATAGCACCCACCCCCCCATCACAAACTCCAACTTCACAGCAGCCCCCAATAGTATCTTGTCGGGTCCCCAACTCCCTCAACCCCAGCAAACTCCCCAGACCATTATTAGATATCAGATCCTGAGGAAAGACAGGGCAAATAAAGGGAAAGAAGTTGCATTGTTCATCAAAAACCAATGGATATTTGGGGAAATTGAAGGAATGGACAGAATGGAAGCAAGGGATTACATAGTAAGAACACTTCAGACTGGGGGTCCCAAGGTGGTGATTGCAGTGATGTACAACCCACCACAGAATAATAGGAGACCAAGACAAGAATATGATGAGAGCAACAGAGCAATGGTGAACACACTAGCTGAGGTTACCAGAAGGTAGGGCAAAGTTACTAGTTGTGGGTGATTTCAATCACAAAGAGAGAGTGGACCTAATTGCGACCAATGAAGAGGCGGGGCCAGGAGCTATGAATCGACCCCTGCAACCACAATTAGGTGGGTGTACACACACATACACACACCCAGTAGTGGCCAGTGAAGAGGCGGGGCCAGGAGCTATGACTCAACCCCTGCAACCACAACTAGGTGAGTACACACACACATACATACACACACACACACACTGTGTATTTTACGATACTGGTCTCTCTGGTCCCTCTGATAGATCTGAATTAGATTTGGTCTGTGTTCGTCCTAATTTACCATTTTTAATGAAATTTGGATAATAGTCTCCATATGACGATTTGTGAATGACTTCTGTTTCCCCTTAAATCTTTAGGGCAAACATTTAACTGCATTATCAACTTACGCCGCACTCTGAACTATTCCAATAGCGAGCATTGAGGTACAGAGACTGGGGTTATAGAATACGGGAATACCTTTCTTGACTCACTTAGCGACCGTAATTCATCTAGTCATTATTAAATTAATTGGGAAGCAGTAAGCCAATAGTGTTCATACTGCGCCTGGGAATATTGAAGATAATCAAGTTTGATTCGAGGAAAGGAAGGATAACTCCTCTAAATCCCTGGATCAAGAGTCTTTTAAAAGCTTAAAGGGACGTGTTTAGAAGGCACTGTTCCTGCTGGCTCCCAGTTTTTCCACCTCATCGCAGAGGCCCTTCGTTTTCGTCCTCAAAATCCTTGAAGTCCAGTGGAATATTGTGTCAGACTTATCTTGCCCATTACTACATCCAGCAACACAAGTAGTAACTATCATAGTCAGCCAACATCACATGTAGTTACTATCATAGTCAGCCAACAACACAAGGCTGAGAAACATGAGAGAAATTTCACATATGTATACTTGGTGTGTGGACGTGCTGGTCAATGCAGTTTAACGTCCAATATGGCCGACATCACATGCAAAAGCTTCAATATCTGCCCTCGTTACCTCTGCCTTACGCCCATTGGCCACCATACCCGTCCTTGTCACAAGTTATTTAAGTCAATTGGCCAGGTATCTGTCCTTCACACACCTGTCTTATTTATACCTGGTTTCCCCTGACCTGTCCTCCACACACCTTACTTGTTGTA
>WNWK01006903.1:12500-70000 GCA_009830355.1 Cherax destructor | reverse complement strand
GATTGCAGAAACTTCGTCAGCAAGGGAAGGTGTCGAAACACTTTTGAAAGTATTTGGAGCATCCACTGTCCACAGCCCATTTGAAAAGTTATGGTCCTGTGGTCCGTGAATCCGGGAGGCTGATATTCGAGCCCTGAGTGTCTGGTCTCACCGCCAGACGACGTTGGACTCTGTTTTTAAACCTACAACGCCGTCGCCGATGGCGATATAACGGGGTACGGATGGCGATATGAAGGTACGGATGCGTATTTTTTCCCCTCACGAATCCGGAAACTCCGTTTTTCCGAACCGGTCTCGGCCAATATAGTTCGGATATGAGAAGTATCACTGTATATATTTTAGGAAACGTGTCTAGCGACAAGTGCCTTTGAAAACTGGTAAATACACACACACACACACACACACACACACACACACACACACACACACACTCAAGGAAAAAGATCTTGGGGTGAGTATAATACCGAGCACATCTCCTGAGGCACACATCAATCAGATAACTGTTGCAGCATATGGGCGGCTGGCAAACCTAAGAATAGCATTCCAATACCTCACTACGTCAGGCCCATACTGCCTGACACCTGGTCAAGCACGTCAAGAAATTAAAGAAAGTGCAAAGGTTTGCAACAAGACTAGTCGCAGAGCTAAGGGGATTGTCCTACGAAGAAAGGTTAAGGGAAATCGGCCTGAGGACAGGAGGGTTAGGGGAGACATGATAAGGACATAAAATACTGCTAGGAATAGATAAGGTGGACAGAGACAAGATGTTCCAGAGAGGGGACACAGAAACAAAGGGTCACAATTGGAAGTTGAAGACTCCTATGAGTCAAAGGGATGTTAGGAAGTATTTATTCAGTCATAGAGTTGTCAGGAAGTGGAATAGTCTAGAAAGTGACGTAGTGGAGGCAGAACCATACATAGTTTTAAGACGAGGTTTGATAAAGCTCATGGAGCAGGGAGAGAGAGGACCTAGTAGCAATCAGTGAAGAGGCGGGGCCAGGAGCTATGAATCGACCCCTGCAACCACAATTAGGTGAATACAAGGGACAAAACGAAGTTGAAAACTCAGATGAGTCATAGGGATGTTAGGAAGCATTTCTTCAACCTTCGAGTTGCCAGAGAGTGGAACAATTTGAAGAGTGAGGTAGTGGAGGCAGGATCCATACATAGCTTTAAGAAGAGGTACAATCAAGCTCTTGGAGCAGGGAGTGTGTGCACCGAGACCAGCGAAGAGGCTAGGCCAGGAGCTGTGACTCGACCCCTGCAACCACATATAGATGAGTACACACACTACTACTACTACTACTGATGTCTTCTCCTTCCTGGTAAGTCGTTCATCTTAAAGATTTCCTCGTTTTAACCGTTTTTTTTTTTTTTTTAATCTGGTTTCTTTTCAGCTGGCAGTAAATCATGAAATTAGTTTTCTTGGTGTTCTTTCTTCATCTTAGTTACTGTTTTTTATAAGTGCCTTATAAGTTACTTTTAAATTCTGTCACCCCTAAAAATGTTGTAAATCAGTCTTGGTCACAGAAATTATTTAATGTGTTGAAAACGCCTTTAAAATTTTAAGATACACAGCACCTTCACACCGTAGTAACACAGAGACGTCGGATCAAAGTCTTGACTGATGTGTGTAGCAGAATGTTGCTCATCTCTGACTTACGTGATGATTGCAACGGGGAGCTACGTGCCTCTGTTTCTAGTGATGACTGAAGCAAGATGCTACCCACACTTATCTCTGGGGATGCCTGCAACAAGAGGCTGTCGCCTTTGTCTCTGGCGGTGGCAACAACAGGTAGCTTCCTGGTAGGGATGTATGCAGCTTGAAGCTATCTGCGTGTGTTTGTAGTGATTCCTGCAGTTGGAAGTTGCATTAGGAATCTGCCAGCCTCTGTCTTTAGTGATACCTGAAGTAATAAGGAGCCTGTCTCTAGTGGTGTCTGCAGCAGGAAGCTTTTTGTCCCAACTGTTGCCTGCAGCAGCACGCTGTTGTGAAGTATTCCATTACTCATTAACCAGTCCGAGGTAACTTGAATTAACCCTTTAGTAGTATCAATAATTAAATACATTATCGAAGTGAAAATGCGTGTTAACTGGCAGTATATTTATCCAACTAGTTTTGTTATGGTCACTTCTACTAATAACGTAATAACACAATTATAACCATATATAACGCATAATACAAACTATTGTCTCTTATTCATATGTAAGGTTTTTGACGTGTTAAATGTCAATATTTACCAGTCATCCAGAGTAATTACATACCTCTTATGAGGATGTGTTGTGTGAGCACTCATCACCCCCCTTGCCCTGATGGAGGAGCAAGAGTCGCCCTTGCCCTGATGGAGGAGCAAGAGTCGCCCTTCCCCTGATGGAGGAGCAAGAGTCGTCCTTCCCCTGATGGAGGAGCAAGAGTCGCCCTTCCCTGATGGAGGAGCAAGAGTCGTCCTTCCCCTGATGGAGGAGCAAGAGTCGTCCTTCCCCTGATGGAGGAGCAAGAGTCGCCCTTCCCCTGATGGAGGAGCAAGAGTCGTCCTTCCCCTGATGGAGGAGCAAGAGTCGTCCTTCCCTGATGGAGGAGCAAGAGTCGCCCTTCCCCTGATGGAGGAGCAAGAGTCGTCCTTTCCCTGATGGAGGAGCAAGAGTCGTCCTTTCCCTGATGGAGGAGCAAGAGTCGTCCTTTCCCTGATGGAGGAGCAAGAGTCGTCCTTTCCCTGATGGAGGAGCAAGAGTCGTCCTTCCCCTGATGGGGGGAGCGAGAGTGGCCCTTCCCCTGATGGGGAGCGATAGTGGCCCTTCCCTGATGGGGAGCGAGAGTGGCCCTTCCCCTGATGGGGGAGAGAGTGGCCCTTCCCTGATGGGGAGCGAGAGTGGCCCTTCCCTGATGGGGGAGCGAGAGTGGCCCTTCCCTGATGGGGAGCGAGAGTGGCCCTTCCCTGATGGGGGGAGCGAGAGTGGCCCTTCCCCTGATGGGGGGCGAGAGTGGCCCTTCCCTGATGGGGGCGAGAGTGGCCCTTCCCCTGATGGGGGCGAGAGTGGCCCTTCCCTGATGGGGGAGCAAGAGTGGCCCTTCCCCTGATGGGGGGAGCGAGAGTGGCCCTTCCCCTGATGGGGGGAGCGAGAGTGGCCCTTCCCCTGATGGGGGGAGCGAGAGTGGCCCTTCCCCTGATGGGGGGAGCGAGAGTGGCCCTTCCCCTGATGGGGGGAGCGAGAGTGGCCCTTCCCCTGATGGGGGGAGCGAGAGTGGCCCTTCCCCTGATGGGGGAGCGAGGTGGCCCTTCCCTGATGGGGGGCAGAGTGGCCCTTCCCCTGATGGGGGAGCGAGAGTGGCCCTTCCCTGATGGGGGAGCGAGAGTGGCCCTTCCCTGATGGGGGAGCGAGAGTGGCCCTTCCCCCTGATGGGGAGCGAGAGTGGCCCTTCCCTGATGGGGGAGCGAGAGTGGCCCTTCCCTGATGGGGGAGCGAGAGTGGCCCTTCCCCTGATGGGGGGAGCGAGAGTGGCCCTTCCCCTGATGGGGGGAGCGAGAGTGGCCCTTCCCCTGATGGGGGGAGCGAGAGTCGCCTTTCAGCTGTTGACATTATGGTGCGATGACAAAATCGCTGTTCGCAGTGTTTTTTAGCTTCTACATACTCTGTGTTGTTGACAGTGGTTGCAGCATGCTTGTTAACTTCTCTGATAAGGCATAGGCACTGCTGCATTACTACTTAAAAACCTTTCATTTTTATTGCTGAATCAATTAAATTGGAAAGAAACTTTGAAAACTGGATTTCATTCACATTTTGAATTAGTGTTTTTCTTTTCGCATTGACCTAATTATGCAATACTGGGAGTTAAGCTGCTTATCTCTAATGAAGCCTGCAACACGAAGATCGCAACAGGAAGCTAAATACCTATGTTGGTGGTGATGTTGCCAGCAAAAGGTGTCTGTCTCTAGTTCACCCTATAGTGGAAAGCTGCCCGTCTTCAGTTATACCTGCAGCAGGAAACTGCATGACTTTAATGATGCCTACTCTAATAATATACAACTGCCTGGCTTTGTTTCTAGCTATACATGCAACAGGAGGATGTTTGTCGCGACGTCTACTAAATTATGAAAAGAGAGAGTTGTCTTTAGTGATGTTATCAAGCTTGTTTCTTAGGATGCCGGCAGCAGGATGCTACCTGTCTCTATTTCTGGTGATGCCTGCAGCATGAAGCTGCCTGTCTCCAGTATTACCTACCACAGGAAGATTCCATTTTCTAATAAATTCTTCACCAGGAAGCTGTCTTTCTCTGTCTCCAGCGGTCCATGTAGCAGGGAGCTTCATGTTGCCATCTCTTGCCAAGCCTTCGTCAGAAAAAATGCCTGTTATAATCTTCAGTGATCCCTGTAGGAGGAAGCTTTGTCTCTATACACATGCCTGCAGCACAATACTCTCTGCAACTTACGCTTTACTCAAGCTTCCTGCTTCCAGTGAGTTTTATTTTTCCTGCAGCCTGCATCTACTGACGTCTCAAGATGCAGTGGGGTCTAGCTCTCGTGTTGCCTGCAGTAAGTAGCTGCCTGTCTCTTGTTAGTGATTCCTGCAACAGAAACAAAATAATAAGTCTGAATGGAAGAGAAAGAGAGAATCCCACACATCAGGAGGTTCTCCACCACACCTGCCAACTGTGTGTCTTACCCTGACAAAGACTGACAAATTTCACAAGAGGAAAAAATGGGACGTTGTGAAGGTTCTGTGTAGTTCAAGATTAAGGAAGGAAGGGAGGGAGGGAATAAGGAAGAATGCGTGGAAGGAAAAGAGATAGGAAGCGAAAGAAACGAACTGAGAAAGGAAGGAAAATGCGGAGAGAGGAAAAGATGCAACGAAGGAAGGAAAAAAAATAAAATAAGCACAAAATACAGAAAGAGGGGAATGAAGGATAGAAAGGGACAAAGGAAAATGAGAAAGAAGGAAAGGAAGGGAGAAAGGAGAGAAAAATGGGATGGAGGAAGGAAGGATGAAAGGAAGGGAGAATGAATGGAAGGAAGGAAGACAGAAAAGAAGCAAAGGATAATGGAAGGAAGAAAGGAAAGGGGAGAAGAGAGACAGAGGAAGGAAGGAATGTATAAGGCAGGTGTAGTGATGCAGGTGTAGTGAGCAGGTGTAGTAGGCAGGTGTGGAAGGAAGGAGGTAAGACGTATGAGGAAGAAATTTATTCACTGAGGGAACTGTGAGGCAGAATTTGAGGCAGGTGTGTAGCAAATGGCAGTAGACAGTTGGTGTGAGGAAGTAGGTGTGAGGGAGGAGGAACGAGACTTGCAGTGAGAGGCAGGTGGTGTGTGGTACGATAGTCAGTCGGCGTGAATCAGTATATTTGAGGCAGGTTTGAGGTAGGTGTGAGGCACATACGAGGCAGGTGTGGAGCAAGAAAATCAGGGATGCATGTGTGAGGTAGGTGGGTGAGGTCTCTAAGTAGATTTGGTGGAAAGCTAAAATAAAATTACCCTGTGTTCAATAAAAAAGTATGTCTGGTGTGTTTGGAATAAAGAGCGTGTTTTGTTATTACACCATTATAATAGGTATATTTCGGTCTCTGCAGAATTCGAGAAAAGTATCCTCGTATTGCATAACCCCAGCCCCCTGTACGTCAATGCACGCGAAAGAGGTAATGCAGAATAACGCAAAAGTTTATAAAACAATTAAATATTAGCACTGGAGATATGAAGCGAATCAGATGAGGTATTTGCAAGTTATCAGATGGCAAATTAAGACACACAGCCCTAAACTAAATCAAACATTTCACTAGGAAACGCCAGCTTTGAAGCCAAACTGGGGAGGCATTCTCATGTTATCTCAGAAGGAACAGCATGTTAAGTTTGAGGCCGCTCGGAATTTGCGTTATCAAGTTATCGGAGTTGAAGGATTAAGGCAGTTGGATGTGGAATTCAGAAAATATATTATGAAACTCACTATTTCAACTCCTAGTTTCTTCTATAAAAAAAAATGGAGGGAGGACAAAAATTGGCCAAAATAGCTGCAAACTTTTGTCTGAGTAAGATTTCCCAGCATTTAAAGTTTAAATAAATATGCAAGTAAGTAATTAAGTTTATATATATTATCGCGTAGATTTAACCAGGATATCCCAGAGACATTAAACACTGATTTATTCTTGATCAGAAGCGGCGACATTTTCTAGTTAATTCACAGATACTCACTTGATTAACAAAACTATCATATTAAAACCTATGCAGCCTAAGGAAAACACATCAGCTCTTAAATTTTAATGCTACTAGAAGAGGCAACGACTTGTTATTGCACAGAACACTAAATTTGTTCAACGAGCATAAATAATCGTCCATTGGATGAAGAGCCTCTCACCAACATCAAATTAAAATAATGTATTAATGAAAATAATACTGTAACATTTCGAAATTATAAATAATAAATCTTTATTACATTATATACATTATATATTTTGTTCCAGGATGCGACCCACACCAGTCAGCTAACACCCAAGTACCTATTTTACTGCTAGGTGGAAAAAGACAACAGGTGCCTTAAGGAAACACATCCTAATGTTTCCACCCGTACCGGGGACCGAACCACGGACCTCGGTGTATAAGCTGAGTGCGCTAGCAATCGACTACAGCAAGCAAGCACCTACACTCAATATCACTAACCTTCATCTAAGAAGGATACTCCAGTGTTGAAATTTTGAAGCCTATCAGAGGAGGTTCCCTCCAGATATCACACACAAACAATATCGAGGAATGACCTATGTCACATTGTCCATAGGTCACCCATGCATGCAAATAGTCCCTTGACTCTTACCTTGTGTACAGTACACGAGCGTTGAAACTTTGAAGGTGTTCGGGTGAAGCTTTCTCGAGTAATAAATGATAATCTTCATGAAAGAAAAGTGTTGCTGAGAATGTTCCGAAAATAGGAAAGTCTATCCTCGTTAATTTTTAAATTGCCCTACTAAACTAAAAAAAAAAAATATTTTTGGCATCCAGTGTTGATAAAATTGCCCCCCCAAAAAAAAAAAATTCGGCAAAATACTCGTAACTAAGTTACACCATTATCAGAAGTCATTTTCTAGTAATTAAGTTGGAAATAAATTTGTAATAAAAGTGCCAAATTAAAATTTACACAGCTCGAAGTGAAGGCCAAGTTTGCTATAATAAAACCCATCACAAGAGAAAGTTTGAAGCTCACCAGAAAAGTCATTCTGCAGTAATTTATATGATTCCAACGATTCCAAGTTTACTAAGAATTTCAGTAGAATCTGAATTTTGCCCCCCCCCCCCTCAGATTAACTTATGAGTATCATCCTTTCTATAAAATGCACCATCAATATTATTTTGAAGCCAATCATAAGAAGCATCCTTTAGTTAATTATAAATAAATTTCACCCAATAGCAGCATGAACATGAGTCCAGGAAACCACATCATAATGAAAATTTGAAACCGATCAAATGAGTCATTCTTCAGTTATGACACAGATTCCAAATTTATTTAAATTATGTTTGTGTTGACTAATTTGCCACAAACGAAACATAATAGATACTATCCTGACCCTAAGATGAATTATCTATTAAATATTGAAGCCATTCAGAAAAGGCGAGCTAAAAATTTTTACATTATTTACCAGGAATAAATATTACACACAATTTTACATATAAACTGGGCAGATATGCACCTACGCACATAATTAGTATGGAAATAGTATCAAGAATATGGCCCAGGTTAAACATTTCGATGAGGCCTTCAAGAGTTACAAGCGAAATAAAAACTAAGTTTGAGGAATGATAGAAAAAAATCACGGAACTATTGAAAGTTAATTTTTGTGAAACTTAATAAGTTATCATTGTTCTCTGTAACTTCAGGAATTATCGTGACACATCACTTGACTAATGACATATCAAGCAGTACAGTATGTAGTCTTTGCTGTCTCATTCGTTTTCGTAAGTGTTTCCTTAGAACGTTTTTTTTCAGACTTGGTGATTTAGCAGACGAGAATCCTGGCTAAAAGGAATCCACCTCCCGAGTTTTCACTTTTTGTTGGCAGCACTAGGCGATGTATCACAATATTTCTTAAGCTCTACCCATTCTGAGTGTACGAAAAAAAGGAATATAGAGGGGTGGTTATAAAATTCTAATGGAGCTTAATAAATGATGTGTGGGTTTTTATACCTGTTTTCCTGCCTATATGTACATTTAATGTTTACACGTTTGCATTCATGTGTGAAATTCTGTGTGTGGGTGTGTATATATGTCGTGCCGAATAGGTAAAACTTGCGATTTTGGCTTAAATAGGAAAGTTCTCGCCGAATAAGAGAAGCGAAAATTTGTGTATGCAATAATTTCGCAAAAATCATTCTGAACCTAACGGAAAAAATATTCATTATTTGTTTATTAAATTATTGTAAACTCCAAAATATATATTTAATTGGATTAGACAACATTAAATTGCGCTTGTTATAATAAAAATAGGTCAGTTTTCTAAGGTTCTTTGGGTACAAAATTATTAATATTTACATTAACATAAATGAAAAAAAATATATCTTTCAACGTATAAGAGAAAATTTTAGAAAAAGACTTAATTTTAAATGAGTTCTTACTAATTCACCAGTTTTACCTATTCGGCACGACACACACACACACAATATATATATATATATATATATATATATATATATATATATATATATATATATAATAATAATTTTTTTTTTTTCCCAACAAGTCGGCCGTCTCCCACCGAGGCAGGGTGACCCAAAAGAAAGAAAATCCCCAAAAGAAAATACTTTCATCATCATTCAACACTTTCACCACACTCATACATAATCACTGTCTTTGCAGAGGAGCTCAAATACGACAGCTGAGAAAAGTCCCTCCCAGCTGTCACTATCTCAGACCCCTCCTTTAAAGTGCAGGCATTGTACTTCCCATTTCAGGACTCAAGTCCAACTAAATCAATTAACTGGTTTCCCTGAATCCCTTCACAAAATGTTACCCTGCTCACACTCCAACAGATCGTCATGTCCCAAAACCATTCGTCTCCATTCACTCCTATCTAACACGCTCACACATGCTTGCTGGAAGTCCAAGCCCTCGCCCACAAAACCTCCTTTACCCCTTCCCTCCAACCTTTTCTAGGACGACCCCTACCCCGCCTTCCTTCCCCTACAGATTTATACGCTCTCCAAGTCATTCTACTTTGATCCATTCTCTCTAAATGACCAAACCACCTCAACAACCCCTCTTCAGCCCTCTGACAAATACTTTTAGTAACTCCACACCTTCTCCTAATTTCCACATTCCGAATTTTCTGCATAATATTTACACCACACATTGCCCTTAGACAGGACATCTCCACTGCCTCCAGCCTCCTCCTCGCTGCAGCATTTGCAACCCATGCTTCACACCCATATAAGAGTGTTGGTACCACTATACTTTCGTACATTCCCTTATATATATATAATATTCATCAAACCGGCCATATCCCACCAAGCCAAGGTGACCCAAAAAGAAAAACGACAGCTTCCCTTTTTAAATTTAGTAATGTATACAGTACATTACTAAATGTATGAAGTGCATTACTAAATTATGCATAAATATTACATCTGCATATACATACCTGGAAGTATGTATATGCAGATGTAATATTTATGCATATGCTCTTTGTAGTCCTAGAAGTGGAGTAAGATAGAGTAATATTCTCTTTAGGGTGAGAATTGCTGGCTGCTGGAGGAGTAGGTCACTGGAACCTGGGTTCCCTGTCACTACAGTGCGGCTGCTGGAGAAGGAGGTCACTGCAACCCAGGTTCCCTGTCACTACAGTGCGGCTGCTGGAGAAGTAGGTCACTGCAACCCAGGTTCCCTGTCACTACAGTGCGGCTGCTGGAGAAGTAGGTCACTGCAACCCAGGTTCCCTGTCACTACGGTGTAAATCCGAGTTTCAGCACTGAGATTTGTGGAGAATCCAGAAACACCAGTAAAAGTACATCGAAAACACCAATTTTCAAATAACCAATAACGTAAAGTTTACCATCAGAAAAGCTATCATTAACAGCTTGATAACCTGATTTTCTTAGGTGTTCATTAATCATCTGATGTGCAGTGACGAGCTTATCAGATGTCTAAAGATGCTCATCGGGTTGTCCTTGAAATAGCAAGCACGAAAGAGAGACTCGAAGACTTCAGTGAAAGATTTTGACTAACCCAGGAATCAATAACTAAGCTATGCCATCAAGGGAAGACCTGGCGATGCTATCCCTAGCTAGACATTTCTGTAGGGCGATAACACGTTCTGGATCGAATAAAACAGATTGCAGAAAGATTCCCTTAAGTACTAAGACAGACTTTGATTGGAAGGAAGTACCTATGTCATAGACTCTCCATGCACCCAGACGTCAGACGGACGTTCCAAGTCAGTTGTAATCACGCAATAAACCGCACATAATGCCATACACAAAATATTAAGCATACATAAATGGAAAAAATATATAAAAAATCATAAATGTTTTGGCAATTCAGTCAAAAGTTTCCAGCAAGTAGGACTGTAGAGTTCTGATCTGGTAAACTGCCAGAAAAAGACAAATGAAACTGACGTTTTAGATACTTCAAAAGTGGGAGGGAAACAATGGCATGTAGAGAATACGACATTTAAAAATTATACTAGTACAAGGAGTGAGTAGTCTCTCCTCTTAAAGAATAACAAGTAATGAGTGACACATTCACAGGCTGAATAAAGTAGCATGTCCGTCTTCTCAGGAACTAATCAAATACACAGAAAAATACGAAAAACAAACAAAAGTTTATAGATGAACATCTTATTTCCTACAAAATAAAAGCAAGATTCACGAATGATGGATAGACAATGTTTTAACAGTTCTCAATAGATTGAGAGACAGTCACCAAAGTTTGCAAAATAGAGTAAAAATAGGCAATAAGACTGCTCAATAATGTGGCAGTCTAGTTCAAAAAGTGAATGCAAATAAATGGAAAATCCAAAGCATGGAGAAAAAATAGGAAAAATTTACTTGAAGAAATTTTGAGAAATTGTTACACAGAATGAAACTAAGAGAACATAAGTAAATGTTTCATCAAAACTCTGCACAGAGATCACCATAGCAGTTACTTACGAAAATAAAGTAAAATGAAATTAAATAATGGGGTAAATAACCTCTCAAAATTAAAGAATTCATCTATGAAGATCCACATTATAAGGAAGTGGGAAGAAATGAATCGAATTATTGCAATATGAAGCAAAAACTGCTAAACACTTTAAGGCACTAGCTGTTTGCTGAAACTACAACTGGAAAGTCTTGCAGGAAAATTTGCAAAATATACGTGAAAGTACCATGTGACTTTCTGAAAACATTTAATGCTTACAGAGCACAATTCTTAAAACACTTACACAAAAGCCCAAACTAATACAAAAGCACAAATAAGCAACACCCCTCTGTCACACACACTCATCTACTGAACATAGTAGGAAATAAATAACTTTAGTAGTACAAAATTGGAATTTTCCACAGTTGCATTACATATGTCAAGAACACCTAAGGGCCAGTGGGGACTACTTACTCCCATGCGATAACTGATTGATTACTATTAACAATAGTAATACAGCACTAAATAAAAATTTACGAAGCACTTTAAAATTACTTGCATCACTAGATTAAATTGAGCTCGATTGTCTTTAAGGAACACTCAACAACTAGCAAACGCCTTGGATATTGCCAAGGAAAGAATAATAGTTACAAAGTTACTGTTTGAAGGATGAATTACGTAGACAAACCACACAGTGCCAGAGAACACTGGTAGAAAGCCGTGATTGGATCAGTGTGATAGTTGATGCTCAAACGTACTACACTGAGCATTCAAAAAAACTCATATAATTATGACACCACTCTTGGTCGAATATTGTCGAGGAATCGACGATGTTGATGTGTGAGGCGGCGAGGCAGCGTCGACGATCAGGTTGTGAGGCAGCGTGAAGAAAAACCTGATCAGTGTTGGAGGGTTGAGCGCGCCCTCTCACAGCGTGTTGGAGGGTTGAGCGCGGCCTCTCACAGCGTGTTGGAGGGTTGAGCGCGCCCTCTCACAGCGTGTTGGAGGGTTGAGCGCGCCCTCTCACAGCGTGTTGGAGGGTTGAGCGCGCCCTCTCACAGCGTGTTGGAGGGTTGAGCGCGGCCTCTCACAGCGTGTTGGAGGGTTGAGCGCGCCCTCTACAGCGTGTTGGAGGGTTGAGCGCGCCCTCTCACAGCGTGTTGGAGGGTTGAGCGCGGCCTCTCACAGCGTGTTGGAGGGTTGAGCGCGCCCTCTCACAGCGTGTTGGAGGGTTGAGCGCGCCCTCTCACAGCGTGTTGGAGGGTTGAGCGCGCCCTCTCACAGCGTGTTGGAGGGTTGAGCGCGGCCTCTCACAGCGTGTTGGAGGGTTGAGCGCGCCCTCTCACAGCGTGTTGGAGGGTTGAGCGCGGCCTCTCACAGCGTGTTGGAGGGTTGAGCGCGCCCTCTCACAGCGTGTTGGAGGGTTGAGCGCGCCCTCTCACAGCGTGTTGGAGGGTTGAGCGCGCCCTCTCACAGCGTGTTGGAGGGTTGAGCGCGCCCTCTCACAGCGTGTTGGAGGGTTGAGCGCGCCCTCTCACAGCGTGTTGGAGGGTTGAGCGCGGCCTCTCACAGCGGGTTGGAGGGTTGAGCGCGCCCTCTCACAGCGTGTTGGAGGTTGAGCGCGGCCTGTCACAGCGTGTTGGAGGGTTGAGCCACGCCCTCTCACAGCGTGTTGAGTTGAGCCGCCTCTCTCATCAGCGTGTTGAGGGTTGAGCGCGCCCTCACAGCGTGTTGGAGGGTTGAGCGAACCCTCACAGCGTGTTGGAGGGTTGAGCGCGCCCTCTCACAGCGTGTTGGAGGGTTGAGCGCGGCCTCTCACAGCGTGTTGGAGGGTTGAGCGCGCCCTCTCACAGCGCTCTGGGAGTCACAGGCCTTTCTAAATATGGTGCTCAGCAGGAAACGTCAGGGTGATGGCAGGTCCAAAGATGGCACCACGGTTTTCGCCTGATTCCATTGTACTCAAGAAACGACAATAGTCTTGCATGCAATATGGTGACATATACAAGCAGAGAGACTGTTATGGCAGTGGCCATGATGTCAACACTGAAGAGTCCTTAGCTCAGTAGTGAGGGACCAACACGAGTGGCAGAGTTGGGTTGTAAGTGGTTTGTATCTTCTGAGTGGGCAGTGGCGTAGATGGGTTGTCTGGGCAACTGGCTTGACAAGAGGGTTCTAACCCATCTCTGTTCTAGCTACACTCATGATTCACCCGCATAATCGAACGGCACTATGATGGGGTGCCGTTCACTAGCTGGAGTATTTTGTCGGCAGTTTCGATTCCACTTTCTCCTCTGTTTTCTAGTACAAAACCCGCATCTGTCTTTTGACTGACGAAACACGAAATGTTTCAGCGATAAATATGTCTTAAGTGGTGCACATGTGAACATGTTTTACAATACCAATATCAACTTGTCGGTAATGTGTACCATTAATACAAGGAAACTTGTCTGACGCAGCAACACAATTGAATCTTGGAACATAGGATGTCTTCCTCAACTCTTTTGTTAAACAATTGATTTACATAAAGTAAATCCACTAGTGGGAACCGCCAATCTGTAATGCCGCCTCCAACTGCTGCACCCTACATCTGGCTCAAGGATGTCTCCATCCCTTAGGTTAAGGGACTGACCACTTTCAATGAAGGCTAAGTGACTGAACACCTCCAGTCAAGGCCTGCTACGCAGGCTAAATGGTTCTGTAATAAAGACACCAAAGTGTTGCACACGTGTCATATTCACTAAGCTATCTATGTCTAACATTATCTGAATACTCTATACACACTGGGGGGAATAATAATGATTCATTTCTGCACGTATACAAATCATTATAGTTATTTGTATGATGCTGATTGAGTAAGGAGACGCAGCAACATACAGAAGAGGAACATTAAGAAATATTTATGAACACATTTCTTTTTAATTTGATTAACCGACTAAGAAAGTAACTGACTAAGAAAATGTTAGTTTGTAAACGTTCATTTAAAAAGGAATAAAATCATGGAGGGTTAAACTTCCGGCTACTGTACCTGGCAGGCTGTGAAAGGCACCAGACTAGACTCTGTGCCAACCCATCAGGCACACAACTTCCAATGTTATTAAAGTTGAATACTGAAGAGTAAAACCTGTTTTGGAAATAGCAAATCCAGTGACCCTCCATTTAGCACAAAATAAGTTCTAAGGTATAATTCCTCTAATGCCAGTGATTTTCGTGCTTTTTGAGGGACATGGTATACTATCCACTGAGAGAATAATGGATGGAATCCATTAAGCCAACGGACAGTATGCATTTAGGCTAGCGACGTTTTGTGATCGCAAACCCGGTAGTCCCTTCTATGTGACACTGCTGGATAGGAAACTCCTGTCCTTTCACTTTCAAATTTCCTTTCATCAGAGGTCACCAGTTAAGCTTAGTTTGTTAAGCATTCGCTTGTCTACCGCAGGTGAATTATTAAGGCTAGTTACAAAATCACTGGGTGTAAGCTCTCTGGTTGAGTGGTTATAGCATTTAGTCGTCACTCACCTACTGGCTTACACCTTACACACACACACACACACACACACACACACACACACACACACACACACACACACACACACACACACACACACACACACACACACACACACACACACACACACACACACACACACACACACACACACACACACACACACACACACACACACACACACACACACACACACACACACACACACACACACACACACACACACACACACACACACACACACACACACACACACACACACACACACACACACACACACACACACACACACACACACACACACACACACACACACACACACACACACACACACACACACACACACACACACACACGCACGCACGCACGCAGGGGTAACAGGGAAGGCACTACATTGGATCAGGGAATACCTGTCAGGGAGACAGCAGCGAGTCATGGTACGTGGCGAGGTGTCAGAGTGGGCGCCGGTGACGAGCGGGGTTCCACAGGGGTCAGTCCTGGGACCAGTGCTGTTTCTGGTATTTGTGAACGACATGACGGAAGGAATAGACTCCGAAGTGTCCCTGTTTGCAGATGATGTGAAGTTGATGAGAAGAATTCAATCGGACGAGGACCAGGCACAACTACAAAGGGATCTGGACAGCCTGCAAGCCTGGTCCAGCAACTGGCTCCTGGAGTTCAACCCCACCAAGTGCAAAGTCATGAAGATTGGGGAAGGGCAAAGAAGACCGCAGACGGAGTACAGCCTAGGGGGCCAGAGACTGCAAACCTCAATCAAGGAAAAGATCTTGGGGTGAGTATAACACCAGACACATCTCCTGAGGCGCACATCAACCAAATAACTGCTGCAGCATATGGGCGCCTAGCAAACCTAAGAACAGCATTCCGACATCTTAATAAAGAATCGTTCAGGACCCTGTACACTGTGTACGTTAGGCCCATATTGGAGTATGCAGCACCAGTTTGGAACCCACACCTAGCCAAGCATGTGAAGAAGCTCGAGAAAGTGCAAAGGTTTGCAACAAGACTAGTCCCGGAGCTAAGGGGTATGTCCTACGAGGAGGTTAAGGGAAATTGACCTGACGACACTGGAGGACAGGAGAGATAGGGAGACATGATAACAACATATAAGATACTGAGAGGAATTGACAAAGTGGACAGAGACAGAATGTTCCAGAGATGGGACACAACAACAAGGGGACACAGATGGAAGTTGAAGACTCAGATGAATCACAGAGATGTTAGGAAGTATTTCTTCAGTCAGAGTTGTCGGGAAGTGGAATAGTTTAGGAAGCGATGTAGTGGATGCAGGCTCTATACATAGCTTTAAGCAGAGGTATGATAAAGCTTATGGCGCAGGGAGAGTGACCCAGTAGCGGCCAGTGAAGAGGCGGGGCCAGGAGCTTTGACTCGACCCCTGCAACCACAACTAGGTGAGTACAACTAGGTGAGTACACACACACACACACACACACACACTCACACTCACACTCACACTCACACTCACACTCACTCACTCACACACACACACACACACACACACACACACACACACACTCTCTCTCACACTCTCTCACACACTCACTCGCACACTCTCTCTCTCTCTCTCTCTCTCTCACTTTCGACAAGTGTCTTTGACAACCAGGCCAAGTAATGACATCATCTCGGAAAAATTAAGTTATTTAATATTTAACCATCCTGTGTTATTTAATACCCATTGTGCAATAAGCATTCCCTTGTATATTGAACATAGTTATTATATGTTAAGTAAAAGGACACAAATGCAACTAATGTGACACAATAAAATGTCACATTAGTTGCATTTGTGTCCTTTTACTTAACATATTGTCGGTAATTCTACCAATATTAATACATAGTTATTATAATATTAAAAAATACTAAATACAAGAAAACTATCGGTAATGACAAAAATTTTGGTGCCTTTATATATATATATATATATATATATATATATTTATATATATATATATATATATATATATATATATATATATATATATATATATATATAATATATATATATACAGTGGTCAGTGGTACCTTTACTTACCAGCAGCTCCCAACTCGAACAATTATGTAAGTGTATTTTTGTAGGTGCTTTTGTAAGTGTATTTTTGGGGGTCTGAAATGGATTAACCTAATTTTCATTATTTCTTATGGAAAAAAAATTCCTTCGGTATCGGCACTTGAATAGCCGTCTGGAACGAATTAAGCTCGTAAGTAGAGGTACCACTGTGTATATATATAATCAGATGTGGGGTTAAGAGGCACTGCCAGCTGTCTTGTGAAAGGTCACTCTCTTAGTTTGAAAAGGAATAGGCTAATAGTACTATTACGAACACAGGTACTGAATGGCCTGTGACCTGGTCGTAATGGACTGTGACCTGGTCGTAATGGGAATTGGAGCAAACAAACTCAACAGTAAACTTATAATGTATATTTTGCCTTCACCCACTATGTACACTATATCACCTGAAAGGTGATCAGAACCAAAGGAAGGATAAGATGTTCGATACTTGTCAAGAAATTTCAATTAAGAACAGAGCTGAGGAACTGATTCTGCTTATCAGTTACAGAACATAAAAAAAAATCTTGCAGGCAGTTCAAGAATAAAGGAGTTTCTTGATGAGTCTCACAAAGAAATCTAGTCTACTAAACTTCATTGTAAGTGAATGAGAGATTGCCTGGAGAATGAAAATAATGGAGAAACCTCTGTATGTCAACGATAAGTGAAGGTTTTCAGAATCATCCAGCGTGGCTTTAAGGAGATGCGCTGAGTGCGAGCAAGAATAGAAGGATAAACTTTTTCTATTTAATGTGCATTTGGAGTAGATGGCTATGTACCATTTTTGCAGTTGCTCAGATCTCGCTGATTTTTTTTAATTGTGACTCTGTGTAAATATTAGTTTATTCTTCACATTACTAGAGTAGTTGATAATGATGTTAGTAAGGCACTATCTTGTACATGCATTCACAGGATACGATTCCACCATTGCTTTGACAGGTTAAGGGAGAGCAATTGAAATTAAAATTTTGAAAATAAAAGAGAAGTTCATACTAACTTTCTCAAGTTAAGGCAAAAATGGGATTTTACGTCATTACTTATGGATAAGCTGTAGTCATTCCTAAGCTTTATCTGTGCTCCTAAAGCGTTTCCCTTCATTGTTACGAGTTATAGATACCAGCATTTTCTGCCAGTAAAAGTAGTAGTCACCCTCTACTACCATGCAAGTACTGTTTATATAAACATACTAACTGTGAAAATATGAAGATATAATTTGGAGAAGATGCCCTGAACGGGACCCACGTACACCGAGCACCGTTGAGAGCGGCTGGAAGCTGGCTGGAGGCTGGAAGACGACCAACTGTTGTGGTCTGGATGAGTGGTCAGCCAGCACCAGACTGTGATGGAACTATAGCTACACAGCTGTTCTTGAAAGTGAGCGTTACTTAGATGTGTTTGTATATCAAATGACATAAAGTGCACTGATATGTGAAAACTCAGACTGTGAAAATCAGTCTCTATGACAGTAATTATAGTGTTAACGAATATGATGGTAACTTGTAACAGTAATGCATTAGTATTAATGTATTACTTACACAAAATGTAATAAGCTTTTTTCTAAAAGGTAACTGAATCTCCGACATTATATTTAATAAAATATGCTAGAAATACCTAAGGGTATTGGAATGAGAAATAATGTCATTTTTAAAAGCACTGAATAATAAAAGTATTTAAGTTGTCTTTTAAAAAAAATTCTCTACAAATAAAATAGAGGTATATTTCTCGCTATTTTCTAGGCAAAATAAACTGTTACAAGAAACTGACACAAGCTTGAAGTTGTACATTAGAGTATTTACTAAGATTCATTTCATTAGAAAACAAAAATTGTTAAGGTGTAAAATGGTCAATTTCACTCCAAAATTAGCCAACGATGTGTTGCCCTCGTGTATTTTCCATCTCTGGGAATGCATAACAATTATTATTACATTCATAGGGGAGCGCTAAACCCGTATGGGTCATACAGTGCTTTGGGGAAATGGGACTCGTTTAAGGCTCGATTCAAGGACTTGAAGCACAGGTCCAGTCCCCTTAGATCACGAGCCTCGCCAGCGTCCTGGTATGTATACCTTGAAAGACAAATGCTATGAATATTCTCCCCAGATGGTAAAGACCAGAACTACCAGCTCATTGAATACAGCGCTTAATCCTGATTGTTCTAGCTTTTCGGACCAATTTACCCACGTAGCATCTGTTCATAGAATCTACTAACCCACTTTTTTCCCACTCCATTTACCAGGTTTACCTTTATCTGGTGGTTTGTGCAACAAACCTCCACAAAGTATTGCGCTGAATAACCCAAATAGGTTTAGCGCTTAACATGAATTATTTATTTATTCTATGTTATCGGCCACATGTTTTATGCTTAAATTTTATGTTAAATATTGTGAGATTATTGCCTCAGTTGTTTTACCAGAGATTTACGACAGTGACAATGGTCTGCAGTTGTTGGCCAGTGCCTGTCATTTCCATTTATAAATTAGGACAATATTTGCTTTCTTCCACAATGATTATTTTTTCGCTTTTGCTAAGCAAATTTAGTATCGGCAAGTGAGACAAAATTGAGATCTCAACCAACCCCACCACAGCCTCCTCTCACGTTCAGGAATTAGTCGAAAAGATGAATTATTTTCACTTCCAACAACTTTTACACAAACTTGAAAAACCAAAATTAAACCTCAGCTAGAATCAACTATTTCATTAATTCGTTACATTGCTTCAGTTTTGTGTTGATACAAATACCCCAATTATCGTTGACCTAAGATCCTTATGGTATGTACTTCACTCTTTTTTCAGATCATATTTTTAATCAGAGTAGTGGAAAGGTCGTCACTTCTTGTGTACCGTTTTTGGCGTCATATCTTTAAAAAGATATGACGCGGATTTTGTTGAAAATTTGTTGATGACTCCAATGAGGTGGTGGTGTTGGTAATTGTGATAGGTTGTTACTTAGCTAAGTGATAGGCTGCTGCTGAAGTGATAGATTACTGCTAAGCTCGATGATGGGATGAAGCTGAGCTTGACGGAAGGTTTAATGAAGAGAGATGCCCCTTGAGAAGCGCGACCTCATCCTCATCCATCCTAGATATAACCCATCTTTCCGCCTCGCCATTACTGTTGGTTCTTTAGCCGATCATGAATACGGATGCTATAGCAGCTATATAATTCCTTGTTGCTGTTTGTTCATAAAATTCAGGCTGTTTCATCGAAATAGAATGTAAAACAAAAGTATGGGTGCAAAATGAACAACAACGACGCCTGGGTTTGACCAATGTAATCTGTATTCCCTCCACCTAGACTGCACGATAGCTAAATTGATATATTTTGAAAACTCCTGGGCAAAGTGAAAATACATTGAGACAGTTGCCACGCACCTCTCTTAAACCATAGAACAGAACAGGGGAACGCATAAATTCCCAAAACCCATTGCACACATTATCCAAACAAATAGATAAAACAGGATTTCTCGTCCTACTGCCCTGATTCAGGCTTCCTCCCTTTTGGTATCATTTACCTTTCATCTCCACTGACCTGATCTCAGGATGTTAGTTTGCTTTATTAGTTAGTGTTTTTGCTAATTTGTGTGTAATTGGTAATGCCCAACGGTGAGTTAAACGTTGAATAATACAGGATATCCTAACTAGAAGTGCCTTACAAATTATCACTTGCCTCCGCCATTGTGTATCAGAAGGAATTGTGTTGTGATTTGTTGTGTGCTCTTTACAGGTGTTTACATAGTCACTAAATTCACCTATTGTACTGGACGTACTATGGGAATTCCACTCCACAATTTTATTATCAACTTCAATTTAAAAATATGTTGTAAATATCTTCTGTTTCTATTCAGATGATGCTAGTTAATTACACAAATGATAGACTTTAGTAAATTAATCCCTCTGGTGGAAATCGTTATGGCAGCTACATAGAGCTGACAGTGTGTACAGTGCAAGTCAGCAAAGTGAGTTACTCTTCATTCATATCCTAGAGCCTCTTTACTGTCACCCTCATTGCTGTTATGCAAGTCACTGGTTTTTCTTTCAATATAAAAGCTTTTAATGAAACAAAACAATTTTTTATGCCTATCTTTTAGAATATAAGAATTTAGAATAGATGAGTTCAGTGCCCCTCATATATATCAGTTCTGTTAATATGCCCAAATATTCTAAATTATATCATACACCAGTATCGTAGGATGAAAATTTCGATATACTATAATGTTATTAGAATAAAATTCCAAAAAAAAAGAAAGATAGTTTAGGGCAGAAGGCAGCCATCTGAGGAGGTATGAAGTTTAGGATGGGAGAGAGGACGTCGAATGAAGAAGTAAGAAATTATGTTTGCCCCTTTTAGAATTGTTTTACCAGTATAAAGATGAAAAAAAATAGAACCTCACTCAAATATATACGACCGCTCACGACACTTTTTCCAGCCCATGGAACTTGTTTGTCTGGACTGAAAATTTCCATACCGCGCAAACCGAATGCGAGGAGGAAGGTAACACCTGTGTGCGACCATCAAGTTTAAGAAATCAATAAATGTTTTGTGTTGGTCTGTGGAAGAATACAAGTTGCCCCCAAAAGACTGACGTGCCCAGAGCAGTTGTGGCGTTATATCGCAAAATTACAGTTTACCATGTAAGAATTATGAAAAGAAAAATATTATTAAATTGAACTATACCGGAATGTAAAGAGTAGACATATAAAGGGACCGGTCAAAATCATATACAACCATATATGCATTCCGTACAAAACTGTCAAAGACCAAGTCTCTTGGCAGCCAGTTAATTGATTAAAAAAATGTCCGTTCCCATAAAGCTCTCTCCATTGTTTTGGTGATGCTTGCTAGTGTTCTGAAGATTCCAAGTAGAAGTCTACTTGGAACCTTCAGAACACTAACTAGCATCACCTAAAAGCACTGAATATCGATGGAATACAAAACCGACATGATGAATTAGACACATGTCCAACATCTGGGTATCTTTAATTCGTAATCCATTGGCTTTATCAGTACAATACAAGAATATAATCTGATGACTGTAGAAATATATACGAAATATGGTAGAAGACGTGGTAATCAGTTCGTCAGACTAAGAGCACGTGATGAGCACCGAAGTCTTGAAGAATCTGAAGCACAGGCAGGAAGATTGGCTCTTATATACTGGAGTCAGACTAGATGCAGCAGACGAAGGCATTGCCACTGGTACCAGGAGTTAGCATGTAGGTTGTGGAGATGTCCTCTGTAGGTCACTGGACGGCTAAGCGTCTACAAAGTAAAGATACCCAGATGTTGCACATGTTGGCTAATTCATCATCATGTCAGTATTGTATACCATAGATATTCAACTTGTCAAACACAGCAGCATCATGGAATCTTGGTACAGAGGACATCTCACAACCTACTCGCTAACTCCTGGCTTCTCCAGTTCACTTGCATGGAAGAGTACGAATAGAGAGTATAATGACTCTTACGTTAGCTACCACACTTACTCTCAATGCATTGCCGGATAAGTCGTAATAGACGAATGTCACTGAATAAACAGAAGAATGGACTGGAGCTCCAGCCGTGGTTATAACACACAGCAGGTCCAGCAGTTTACCACTGAGCTACGAGGCTTTAATAGGAAGATCTCAGAATGAGAACTTAAGTTCATATTTCCGACAGTGACAACCCTCTGTGACTATTTTTCCTTTCGACAGTTCCACAGGCTGCTGGTTCTGTGGGAAGAGACAGTAAGGTCAAAGATGGCGCAGCTGCCGGAAACCTGAACAGAAGTTTTTTTTAAAACTTTGTTGCTCAGTGATAAAGCTGGTAAAGCACTTGACCTGCTACGTGTCTGGACCACGGTTCGAACCCATATTCATTCTTCTGTTTATTCATGAACACTAATGTTGAGTAGGAAATATCCCGTGCTAGTGAACCTGAAGAAATGTAATAATTTTACCCGAGCAGGTAATGGGCAGTAATCCAGTCTCTCTGAAATTTTGCGTATTTAAAAAAAAAAACGTAGGCACATTTACGCCCACTGGTAAGGAGCAGGAAACTGAGCGTTCCAGTTCTTCCGTACTAATGTATTAAAATAGTGTAATAACAAAAACTGATCCCAGCAGTTAATGAGAAGCAATGCAATTCTTCTGAAAGTATACAATATTAAAAAATATAAATAAATTTATGCTGGCAACGAGGGGAGGGCTTATTCGGATACCTACACGAAATAGTGCGTAAATAAATTTACGCCTGCGGGGTGAGGGGAAGGGAAAAAGGGGTATTCTAATCTCCCTGAAATTATGCGAACAAAATGTTCACCTATAAATATATTGTCCGTAAAATGATATATATATATATAATGATAGCTCCAAACTGAGCAAATAAACAGATAAATAAATATGTCAGCATAATGACACATGGACACCTGCCCACATGAAACAAAAAAAAATCACATGAAGACCGTAAGTGCAGTAATGACTAGACTATAATTGATGACTTAAAGACAACTAAGAGCTGCATTTGCAATCTTGACAAGAACAAGTAAACAACGCTCAACCGGGTAGCCTACTTTAAGACGTTTGAACTTCATACTAAAGAAACTTCATACTAAAAACACTAGAAGAACCATGTAAAGAGCCAGAGAGGATTGCAATTAATATGTAGAGACTATCAATTGCTTGCAAAAATTAATAATTTTCAATTCATATCTCTATTTTCCTCTAAAATATGTAATTCGGGTCCTGATTTAATAATAGGGTGAATCATACAAATTCACTGTCAGGCTAACTTCATATTCATCTGATTTACACGTTAAATTAACATAAATATAAATTACTTATAATTTCAGTCGGACCTTTTTCTCAAAATACCAGAGTGCGACATTTTTTAAGAATATTATTGGCTTCAGATATCAGTGTAACTATCCCTTATTATTTAATCTACTAACACTGGACAACAAAAATATGTTTTTATATAATATGTGCTGATGCCATATTTGAAGTCAAAATTGAGCTAATACGTCAGGATTTTTAGTTATTGGAAAACATATAGTTTCATATATAGGATGGTATATAGTGGTATATAGTGATGGTATATTGCTGGTGTCTTGTCTTTTTGTTTCATGAATACACAAGATGAGAAGCACATATTGCTACTTCTACTTACACATAGTAAGAGTTTGTATTATACATTCATGTACATGTGTGTGTATAGACACCCATCTGAGTTTTCTTGTATTTTCTAAATAGATCTTGTACTTATATCATGACTTTTTGTCATGGATCCATAAAGAAGGGAAGAGGAATTCTTCCTCGCTCTAAGCGAAGCAAAGTTGAAGCGGGTAGGAAATTTTCATCGGGGAGAAAGAAATGGAATTAGTTCAAGTGTATCTGAAAGAATAGAGCTTAGGAAGGAGTAGCAGTCATGTTGAACTGTTATGGAAGGAAGAGATGGAAATATTAATATATAAATTCAAGGATTATGTGGATTAAAATAGAGTGGGATGCGAGAACTTATTGTACACCTGGAGGAGAGAGAGGAGTGTAGAGAAGAGACAGATTAGAGGATATGCTAAGCGAGTGTATATGGAATTTTAAACCAAGTGAGAAAGTAAATGTTGTGGGAAACAGAAATGCTAAGGTGGGAGAAGCTGTTGTATTGGGCGTAGTGGGTAAGTTTGGGGTGTCAGGCGTAAATTATAATATAATGGGAAACTTAGATTAAAATCTGAATAGAACATTGGTAATACACATGTTAAAAAAGAGGATAAATAAATATACGGGATATGATATAGAGCATAATGATATTAATAGATAAAAGGTTGAAGGATAGACTTCTGGATGTGAATATTTTTAGAGGCAACAGATATTCCAGTTGATTATATAGTTGTAGCTACAGTGAGAGTAAGAGGTAGATGCGGTACAAGGAGAATGTCTTTGTTATGCAGGATTTTGCATTGATGTGAAGATTTATAATGTAAGGAGTTTGCGAGGGAAAAAGTACTCCAAAATAAATATTGTCCGCACTTAAGTGTATGTGTATCAGACACGTAATGGACGGGCGATTGGGACTGAGAAAGACGAGTCCAGTGACTAGCAGTCGCTAGAAAGATGTGCTGAAATTATTGCATACACAAATTTTTGCTTGCCTTATTTGGCAAGAAGAGCGTTACTATTTAAACCAAAATCGCAAGTTATACCAATTCAGCACGCTATATATATATATATATATATATATATATATATATATATATATATATATATATATATATATATATATATATATATATATATATAGTCGTGCCGATTAGGTAAAACTGGCGATTTTGGCTTAAATAGCAACGCTCACCTTGCCATATAAGACAAGTGAAAATTTGTGTATGCAATAATTTCGCCAAAATCATTCTGAACATAACGAAAAAAATATATTTCATTGTGTTTGTTTATTATTAAATTAATGTTAACGTATCTAAAATATATTTAGTTGGGTTAGGCTAAATTAAATTGGGCTTGTTGTAATAAGGTTAGGTAGGTTTTCAAAGTTTCTCTTGGTACAAAATTATAAATTCTTACATTAACATAAATGAAAAAAATATATCTTTAAACGTATAAGAGAAAATTTTAGAAAGGACTTAATTTTGATGAGTTCTTGCTAATTGACCAGTTTTACCTAATCGGCACGACATATATATATATATATATATATATATATATATATATATATATATATATATATATATATATGTCGTGCCGATTAGGTAAAACTGGCGATTTTGGCTTAAATAGCAACGCTCTTCTTGCCATATAAGACAAGCGAAAATTTGTGTATGCAATAATTTCGCCAAAATCATTCTGAACCTAACGAAAAAAAAATATATTTCATTGTTTGTTTATTATTAAATTATTGTTAACGTATCTAAAATATATTTAGTTGGGTTAGGCTAAATTAAATTGCGCTTGTTGTAATAAGGTTAGGTAGGTTTTCAAAGTTTCTCTTGGTTCAAAATTATAAATTTTTACATTAACATAAATGAAAAAATATATATCTTTAAACGTATAAGAGAATTTTTAGAAAGACTTAATTTTAAATGAGTTCTTGCTAATTGATATTATATATATACATATATATATATATATATATATATATATATATATATATATATATATATATATATATATATATATATATATATATATATATAATGTATTAGTGTGTGTATAATTTTTAGTCCGTAGGTTGTTTTTGGCGTTTTTCTTTTTTCTATACTTTTAAGATGGCCCTGGTATTTAAGTGGGGCCTGTGTGAGTTATGGTGAGTAAGTTAGGTTAGGTAAGGTTTGTCAGGAAACAGGACAAGTGATTCCTGACGTGCATCTTAGTCAGATGATGACCCACCTTTGGACCTTTTGGTCATCTGACCGAGGCCTTCCACTGGCTTACCGGTCCACCCCTCTAAAAATTAAGGTTTGAAGTAATTATTACTTTATTTACCTGAAGGCTGGAAGCCGGCAGAGGGATGCGGAAGGAAAGGATATGGAGACCCACAGTTGTGGAAGTGTAATATGCATATGGACTATCCCTAGGTAACTAGTAGCAGTGTATGTATATGTTATTTTGGTGATATGTGAAATATGTTGAAGGAAGGTTTTGTGTTGTATATATCGTTATAGAATATATTTATATTATAAAATATATTTGTCCTGTTGATCTAACCTTAAGTATTGACCACTTGTTTTACATTTTGTGTAGAAGTTCACGAAGCATGGCTTAGAGCGACAGATAATTTAACCCCCCTAACCTTCATGTTAATTTCGTAACAGTCATCAGTAAGAAAAAATTTAGTTTATAAATTAAAGAAGGAAGACGTTCAAGTAAGATATAAGGAATTGTTGGGAGAAAGACGTTCTAGTAATAGTATAGGTTACTGAGGAGGTTGAAGTGGTATCGGGTAGATTTAAACCCCAATGGAAATAAGTCAGTCTTACTTTTTTTGGGTTATCCTAGGTTCTCTACACATATGCTGCTACGTATGATTATCTATGTAACTGTATTTGTGTATACCTGAATAAACTTACTAAGAATGCAGTGATAGTGTGCAGCAGAAGCCTGTGCAGAAGTCTGTGAGGGTGGATGCTTGAAGAAAGAGAAGTGATTGGAGGAATGATGAGGAAAACTAGAGAGCTAAGAGGGAAAATGCTAGTGTATGAGAGGTGTTTGCCAAGCAGAAGTGCTGGGAGGAGGTTGGAGTACATAGTAAACGAGAGGTGGTGAGGGAGAGTAAAAGGAGAAGAAGTGGGTGAGGTTTTGTCACCCAATTTTGCTGAAAATACAAAAATATTTTGGAATGAGTTTAAATCGGGAAAGCCTAGGGGACGAACGGATCTAACAGTTCAAAGCAAAAGAGGGTACTTATTGGACAGGGAGGCGGAAGTATTGTATGAGAAGATGAAGAGAATATTTAGAAGAGTACTTAAGTGTTGACAGAGAATTGTAGATGCAATCCTGCATTTAAGGATCTGAAAAGGCATATGAATAGGTGGTTAGGCGAGCAATGTGGCAGATGTTGTCAGTATATGGAACAGATGGTATGTTATTTAAGGCAGTTAAGAGCTTTTATGAGGACATTGAGGCTCAGGTCAGGGAATGTAAGACAGGGAAATTATTTTCCAGGGATGTGTGATGTCCATAAGACTGTTTAACATATTTCTAGATGAGGTTGTAAAAGAAGCTAAGGTGTTGATAAGGGTGGGGTTAAAAGATAAAGAATCTAATACAAAACGAAAGTTGGTAGACGAATTTAGAAAAGCATATAAAAGGAGGAAATTAAACGTCAACTTAGGAAAGAGTGAGGTGATATACTAGAAAAGTAAGGTAATGATAAAATAGTAATGAAATTGGAAGGTGGGAGTATGGAGGAATGTGCTTAGAAGTTTGAGGGTGGGCTTGCCGACAGAGAGATCAATGAAAGATGTGAAGTATAGAATTGAAGATGAAAAAGGGGTGGGTGGTGCACTGAGGCATCCATGGAAACAAACATCGTTATCCATGGAAGCCGAAAGGTAAAATGTATTGGAGTAGAATGGTACCAAGACTCGTATATACAGGCGTGAAGCATGGTACATGTTGCAGCTAGGAGGCTAGAGACTGTGCTGATGTCGTGCCCTTTAGGAAATGTGTGGTGCAAATATCATGCAGAAAATTCGTAGTATGGAGATTAGAAGTGACGTGGAGTTAGCAAAAGTAATATCCGGAGGGGTGAGGAGGGAAATTGATGCAGTTTGGACATTTAGAGGCTGAAGCAAAATAGGACGGCTTGAAGGGTGTATAAATCTGTAGTGCGAAGGGGATAGGGGATGAGTCGTCCCAGAAAACGTAGGCGGGAGGGTTTTCTATGCGAGGAACTTGGACATCCAACAGGCGTGTGTGAGCATTTTAAATAGAAGTTAGTGGTTTTTATGACTCTACGTTCTGCTGGAGTGTGAGCAAGGTAACATTTATGAAGGGATTCAGGGAAACCGGTTAGCCAGACTTGAGTCATGGAGGTGGGAAGTACAGTGTGCACTCTGAAGGAAGGGTGGGGATACAGTTTGGAGGGGCATCTGAGCTGTGACGTTGGCTCGTCTCTAGGAAGACCGTGATGGGGCGAGTGATGTGAAAGTTCTTACTCTTTTTCCAGGGCTCCCGACCTCGGTGGGAGACGACCGGTGTGCTAAAAAAAAATAATTTAAATAATTTTATAATATTTTACATAAATATTAACAGCACAGGTGATATGATTAGTCATTAAAAACTCATTCTCTCTCATGAAGTAACTGCTAAACAATGTAACAGGAATATTAAGTAACAATTTGAGCAAAATAAACAGAAATTTACACGATGAATAGTAACCTTTTATAAATATCTGAACACGGAACAGCCAGAGCATAACTGATGCTCTTCGACTATTCCTGACAAGCAGGTGTGATGCCTGGCATTCATGTTTGTTTATAAGCAGACAGTCGCATGACTCATGTGGTGGGTTAATTCTGACTTCCTAATTGGTTTCAGCATGCTAAAAATAACCTAAAAAAATGCTTTCATTTATAAAAATGGCAAACTTATTGTTATCCAGTAAAATAATATGAAGGTAATTAAGATGTGTCAATAAAATACGTAAATGCTGATATATTCCTGATAAATAGTCGCAAATTCTTATTAATAAATAGGAAATTGAATATATTTTTTTTTTAATCAGATTGAAGGGCAAATCCCCAAAATTGCTTATCTGTAAATGTTAAAGTAGATATTCCATCCAGCACCTGCCCCATTCATGGCAGGTGAAATTGCAGATCTATAGAATGTACAGAGAACCTTCACTGCAAGTGTTAATTCAGTCAAGCACCTTAATTACTGGGAATGATTGAAGTCCTTTAACTTGTACTCCTTGAATGCAGCCGAGGAAGACGCATCATAATCTATATTTCGAAAATCCAAGAGGGACAAACAAATCACTCCCTAAGAAAGCAAAAGACTAGGCAGACGGTGCAACATCCCCCCAATGAAAAGCAGGGGTGCCATGAAAACAGTAAGAGAGAACTCCATAAGCGTCAAGGGCCCAAGACTGTTAAATAGCCTCCCATCATACATAAGGGAATTACCAATAGACCCCTGGCTGTCTTCAAGAGGGAACTGGACAGATACCTAAGTCATTGCCCGATCACCCGGGCTGGTGTTCGTAAGTTGGACTGCGTGCCGCCAGCAGTAACAGCCTGGTTGATGAGGCCCTGTTCCACCGAGAGGCATGGTCGAGGACCGGGCCGAAGGGGCGTGCACTATGAGAAGAATAACTGTCTGTGCTTCTCATCAACTATTGCCACACTAAACACGGGAAATGAGAATATCTTAAGTCAGGAGAACAGACGTTACTTGCATGCCTATAGGACGACAGGCATTATTACAAACATTGTCAGAGTAACAATGAGAAATCATTCTCTGGTGACTATTAAAGTGATGCAGTCTCCGGATAGCGTGTCAAATTTCTTCGTTAGTTCCATTAAGGTCCATTACAGCTCTTCTGTTCATGTCAGCTTTAATTACACTCCAGTTTCCTAAAGGAAGATGTGAATGCTACTTGGTAACAACGTTAAGCCAGAATGAGTTCATGCTAGTCTACAATGTTATTTCAAATATCCGGCCATTAGAGTGTACATCCATAACAGTTCTCTGGTATGAGCTGTAGTAATCATTCAGTGAAATGCTATACTTTATTATATATATTTTTATTTACTAAAAAATTTCTTAGTCCTTTTACAGAGTCCATCATTAACAGTGTTAAGAATTATATAGAAGTTCATATTATAGTGAAATCCTGTGCTTATTTATAATATAACTGATAAGGTTCTGATCTCTGGAATTATGGTTAGCTTGTCCACGTCGTCAGTATGGTAAATAATTTAGAAAGGCTGTTTTGAGTAACGTAATAACAGACACAATGCAGTTTCCCATAACCATAATTGGTTTGAGCACTCGATATAATTAATATAAATTAATAAAATTAATCCTAAATAATCAGAGCCATATTTCAGAAATAATTCACTCAGCCATATTTATACCATCACAGGTTATTATGTGTAGCATAGTGAATTATCTCTCTTGAGTAACTAATTTTATTTCACGTAGGGACTGTCCACACATTATTTTCTTGGTCACATATAAGCCACATCTAGACTTAACATTCAAGTTAGAAGGAACGGTCTCTAGCTTGATCACTGTATAAACCCTGATTTAATATCCGGGTTCGAATAATCAACAATGCGTGAAGTATAGACTCGAAATCTACACTGGGAGTATCACAGTGTAGATTTACTCTCGCGTTTAATTAATCGTAGTGAAGCTTGAGTAATCTTCTGTTTCCGTCTGATCCAGTCCTATACACAATAATAATGGTTGTTAACATGCATTTTGAGCCTAACCTGGATTTTAAAATCAAATGATCAGTTTTTTTTTAATGTATTAAATACCGATTCATTCCGATTTTCTTCAGTAATCTCCTACACCTACATTTTTTTTTCTTAGCAGATTATGCTTTATGTTTTATGTATAATTTCACTTGATTACTGTAAATTCTAATTTACTTTAACATATTTTCTCTATTCAAATGCTTTTTTATTATTTTTATTTTTATAAGTGATATTAATAAATATGAGATGTAAGACTCGAACCAACGAATGAATTATTCACTTCTTGGTGCTACTCGCAGTGTGTCGTCTTCAATCCCCGAAGATTAGAAAAGGGCCATACTCTTTTTTGTTCGTCAGTTTCAGTAAAATCATCATTAACAATTATCCTCTCTTCATAGTTTTCCAGACGTTACTAATTTATTCTCAAATGCATCATTGCTTCAAGAAATATGAGAGCTCTTTTAGATATATTAGCTTACTTAAACCTGTTGGACATACCAAATAAAGTATGGTTTTACTCGCCTCTGAGGGCGCACTACGGACTTCTGGGTTCTCCTTCGGTGCAACCTCCAGCAGTGTTCTTCTCGAAGAGTATTCAAAACATTTTGGAACTTAATTTTTACGGATAATTTCCCCACTAGGTGTAAATAGTTATACTCAGGAAATTTTATTAAATAATAAATATCTAGTGGACTGCATGTTAATATTCTTAAAAGATTTAAACACTGAAAGCTAATAATAAATATTAATACCTCGCTACTTGTTAATAGAAAACTCGCCATAAAGTTGCATGATATTATTCAACACGTTATTCCTAACAAATGTCTAAAACTACCCAGGCGCCTGAAATAACTAGACATTACCTGTTTCTCCAGAGCGAATTTTTGTAGGGATGAGACAAGATATCAAAAGTTGTGTTGAAATTCCTCCATTTTGGATTACAGGCGATCTGCCATTTTCAGTCTTGAATTAGAATCTTTCTATTTACTGCTTCCCTTGCCCCAATTTTTTTTGGGGCAAGGGAGGCACGTGAGGAAATTACGAGTGTCCTAATGCTAATATTGCTGTTAAGATGTATAATACTTGACTATTTGATCTCACTTCAAAGTTTTTCTTACTCTGCAAAATTTATTGATGATTCTGTCACTCTCTCATTAGCCCTCCTTTTACACTTCATCACTTTTTTAACTTTTCTTGTACTCTCCCTATACTTCGTCCTTCTAATATCACTTCTTTGCGAAAACCTCTCGCATACTTACTTTTTCCTCCTTTACCACCCTCTTTACCTCGTCATTCCACTAATCGCTCCTCTTATCTCTTGTAACTACCCACCCACATCCACAGGCTTCTACATTCTCTAACACTGCTTTTTTTAATCTACCCCATATCTCTTTGACCTCCTCCTACATTTCAACGCTTAACTCCTAGTTATGAGTGAGAAAGGCTGGAATAGAGGGGGACCTGTTATCTTATACTAGTGAATGCCGTCTCCTGCAACGTCTTCGATATCTTCCACCTCAACTTCGACTGTTTAATTTCTCGACCGTTTAAGACTCCGTTCTCGTGCTTCAGCTGGTAAGACCCTGAACGCGGCCGCAGAACCACTGAATTAGATCGACATTTTCTTCGAGATCCTCAGACGATTCATCTGAGGATTTAAGACCCGTTTCAAGACGCAGTTCCTAACGAATCAAGCAGTAAGCTTTAACTTCAAATCGTTCGAGACCACGAAGCTGAACTTGTCTCCAGGCTGAGGGACTGTCACCCTCAAATATTATTTCTCCAATGTTGATGGACTGATTACATCTTCATTTCACCACTACGCCTGTTGCCTCTGTATTTGACTGAAGAAGCCTACTGTGTAGGCGAAACGTTTGAACAATACAAGATACTCATCTGTTGAATGTGTCTTAAGTCATCATTGCGCCCTGTATCACATCTCATGAACATAAAATAAAAATATCACATTCATAAATATATTCGACATGAAATATTGAGATCATGTATTGTTATTCAAATGTTATTCAAATATTTGTTATTCACAATGTTATTAAATGTTACCCAAATATTTGCTTGTAAAGTACATACAAAAATAATTGTTTACAAATTATCAAGGCATATTTAGCAACTGCTGGATAATCGTTAATAAGTGTTCCTAGAATTTATGGCATTTAATTTATCGAGCTGCTCTGTTAACTGCAACACAAGAAAATGGTTACTGAAGTTATAATTAATCCTCTGTTACTGTATTTTTTATTATTATAATCATAACTAAGCGCTAGTTTGTTACTGTACGATGACTCTTGCTAATATCTGAAAAAATCCCTCCTGTATATATATTGTACACACACAACACTGACCATCCCATGAGGACCAAAGCCTTGACCAGCGACCTTTTGTACACCATGTCAGTAAGTTCCTTGAGGTACAGGTACACTTATGTACAATTATCATACATAACCGCACATAGAAGGGAGGAGCTTACGACGACGTTTCGGTCCGACTTGGACCATTTACAAAGTCCAAGTCGGACCGAAACGTCGTCGTAAGCTCCTCTCTTTTATGTGCGAGTTATTTGTGTATTGTTCCAGTCACGGTATTGTGCCCTTTTTTGTTATTTAAATTATCATACATAGTAACCTAAGTGTGCATTACTGAGAATAAGCCCAAAAAGGTCAGTGACTTATTTCCACTGGGGGCAGCATTATTAATAATTTTCTTATAATGAACTACTATTGGAAGCTCTATATTTTCGAAAGAATTGCAGAGTAATGTGTATCAATTCATATGACACCCACACAGACAGGGGCAAGCAAGTCTTCATCTACTCTTCCTTGTGGCAACCCTTTTCCCCTAAGGCGACCAACTCGATGGTTCTTTTCCAGTATACAGGATTATTTACGTCGCACCTGTATTACAAATACTTCACAATAGTGCAATAGGGTGATATTAATTAATAATACACGATAATTTCATTGCAGTAATGACTGAGATAAAAGTACTTTGACTGGAGACATTTTATATTTTCCACAATATTATACTATCTGTTGCTACTTACGTGAATGTACAATTATATATACCGTATATTACAACTCTAAAAATATATTCCCCGAGATGGTAACCATCATAAGGGTTTCCGATCTCAAGTTTGTGTATATTCTGAATCGAATAATGTTACGGTTGCTATTACCTACTTCCTCACCTGATAGGTCAGCACGAGATCCAGGATATTACTTTCATGAGTTACCCACAAGACAGCTTCCATTAGAAAGCCGTGTTTAATCAACTTTTTGGTTCCCTGATAGACTACTGCCGTTACTATGGAGAGCATTGGCGTTACCAATTAATATTTCCTTTTCATTATTACATTTTGAATTATTTCATCTTATAAGAGGACACACTTTACCTGATTGAGGGATAATGTATTATCCCTAATTCAATTCATGTACACAATTACAATGAATTTTGGCATATTCTGAGCCATATGCTTTTCCGTCGTACTTTCAAATTTTAGTCACGTGTAAGTGACGTGAATGAAAACTTTCCTTAAAATACTGTATTAACAGAAAAGCCATTCTGTTGTCAGTCAGCTGTTTTGTAATTAACCATTATTCACTCGGCTATAATGACCGGACGCCCTGATGATGCATGTGCGGAAACTTCGTCCTGTTTTTTGGAGTATAATGTGAATATTCCTGTAAAAGTCATTTATTTCATTAGGCTGGAAAATATTCTGACAGCTGGACTGTTGAGCTTAAATTTCTGCTCTCACTGGTTACATAAGCTGTAACAAGCTGAGTGAGGGAGGGAGGGAGAGAGGGAAGCAAGAGAGGGAGAGAGAGAGAGGGAGGGAGGGAGGGAGAGAAGGAGGGAGGGGAGGGAGAGAGAGGGAGGGAGAGGAGAGGGAGGGAGAGAGAGGGAGGGAGAGGAGGGAGGGAGAGAGAGGGAGGGAGAGAGAGGGAGGGAGAGAGAGGGAGGGAGAGAGAGGGAGGGAGAGAGAGGAGGGAGAGAGAGGGAGGGAGAGAGAGGGAGGGAGAGAGAGGGAGGGAGAGAGAGGAGGGAGAGAGAGGAGGGAGAGAGAGGGAGGGAGAGAGAGGAGGGAGAGAGAGGGAGGGAGAGAGAGGGAGGAGAGGAGGAGGAGGGAGGGAGAGAGAGGGAGGGAGAGAGAGGGAGGGAGAGAGAGGGAGGGAGAGAGAGGGAGGAGAGAGAGGGAGGGAGAGGAGAGAGAGAGAGAGAGGGAGGAGAGAGGAGAGAGGGAGGGAGGAGAGGGAGGGAGAGGAGGAGAGAGGAGAGAGAGAGAGGAGGGAGGAGGAGGAGGAGAGGAGAGAGAGAGGGGGAGAGAGAGAGAGAGAGAGAGTACATGGGAGTATATGGAAAATACAGTAGTCCTATACCGTCAAAATAGAAGACTAATAGTTCTTCTCTGATGGGAAGAACTACCGTCTTTTCTTGATTAAGAACAATGATGTATTAAATAAGTGCTTGAGACAAAGAGAAAAAAAAAGAAGGCTCTTTCCCACCCTCCACTCCATCTGGCCACTACTGGCATGACAGAGGAGAAAAACATTCTCATGTTCAAAATAGCATGAAATTTAAAACAGAGAAAAAAGTGAATGGAAGGCTTGAACTATAATTACTTGTAGTGAATTAGAACTGTTTCTACTTAACTACTCGTGTTATTCCACCCACAGAACTGTCTAGAACAGTTGTTCGAACTTTAGTTAAAGAATTCTAGCATTTAATTTGTCACTTCAATATTTTGGATCATATTCTGACTATAGAATGTGACCTTATTCGAGCATGCGAGACAGGAGGAAGGTTATTAAACTGTGATCACATTATCATTCACTTCATATTAAACACAAACTTTGAGATCCGGAACAACATCTATGACATTTCCGAACTGCAAAGCAACTTTAAGATGCACAGAGATATTCTAACGTTCAAGACACTGTACACCGTGTACTCAGGCCCAACTAGAATATGCAGCACCAGTCGGAACCCACTGGTCACACGTCAAGAAATAGAGAAGTGCAAGGTTTGCGACAAGTTAGTTCACAACTCAGGGACTGTCTTATGAAGAAAGGTTGAAAATAGACTAACAACACTGGAGGAAAGAAGGGTCAGAGATGACATGATAACGACATACAAAATACTGCGGGGATTGACAAGGTAGATAGTGACAGGTTGTTTCAGAGAGGGAACACAGAAACAAGGGGACACAACTGAAGCTGAAGACTCAGATGAGTCAAAGGGATGTCAGGAAACATTTCTTCAGCCACAGAGTAGTCAGGAAGTGGAATGGACTCGAGAAAGATATAGTGGGGCAGGAACCATACATGTTTTAAGACAAGGTATGATAAAGCTCATGGAGCAGGGAGAGCAGAGACCCAGTCAGACAGAAGAGGCGGGGCCAGGAGCTGAGTCTCGACCCTGCAACCACATTAGTAGAGTACATAGGAGTATACACACACACACACACACACACACACACACACACACACACACACACACACACACACACACACACACACACACACACACACACACACAAAAAAAAAAAAAAAAAAAATTTTGGGTGAGTATAACACAGGAACTCCTGAGGCGCACATCAACCAAATAACTGCTGCAGCATACGGGCGCCTAGCAAACCTAAGAACAGCATTCCGACATCTTAATTAAGAATCGTTCAGGACCCTGTACACTGTGTACGTTAGGCCCATACTGGAGTATGCAGCACCAGTTTGGAACCCACACCTAGCCAAGCACGTGAAGAAACTAGAGAGACGTTGGAAACTGAGTCTCAACGTAAACATGTGCAAAGTTTTGGGATATAATCTTGAACATGAATAAAAAATCTTTGGTATAAACTTTCAGAAACAATAGAAGAAAAGGACCTTAGAATAATCATAAGCAATCACCTCATAAGTACCAGGCCATGCTTATCTAAGAGCAATAAACCTAAAGGAATGGTTGGGTTCATATCCATAAACTACGAGCGCAAATCTCCATACACTGTATTGACTATCCATAATGCACTGTTAGTCCGCATCTGGAATATACCATCCAGTTTTTGCCCCCAAATCATGTACAAGACTAAAATAAACTAAAGAAGGTACGAAGAACAGCTATCAAACTTGTACTACCACTCAAAAAAGTAAATATCATGCCGAAAAACTCAAAGCACTCAGCTATTTTTCCACGTAGGAACAGTGACCATGACGAGGCTTTATTCAAACCTTTAAGATACTTAATGGATTCAACTCGCTCAAACATGAAAAACTACTTGAAGTGCTGAATGAGTCCTTAACTTTAATACGAAATGGAACATTGAGGCAGAAGTTGCAACATGAATATTTTTTTTTTGTGAGGAGAAATATAACAATGACATACAGTCATTCATGAACCAGCGTGATATAAACTTTGCAGGTGTAAGATTCAGCTATACACATCGTATCAACATTGAGGTAACTTCACTACCTCAGTCAACCAATTATTCATCCTTCAAACCTCACTAAAACGTGTACACATCGGTTTCTGATTGAGCATCAGTACCATCAGTTGACAGGGAAACAACAGTCAATAATAATAATGTTAGAAGCAGAGGATTGTGATAGTCTTAGTAAAACAGGTAGTAACCAGAAGTAGAACTACTGGTACACACATCATTGTGAATGACAGTAGAGTAACCCAAGTATTTAGTAGAGGTACTATAGTTGAGCCCATGTTTTTCACCTCTCCTGTACATTCCTAGATGTTTTACAATGTGATATGGTAAATATCCTCTGTTTTTCATACTGGCTTTGGCCGGAGGGAGTGCAGAGTAGAACAATCTGATTTTTAATCCTTGATTCACACACATATAATACAGGATAGTGCTTAATTGCGATGGAATTTTTCAGTTCTTCTCACCAGATATACTCAGTGTAGAATTATAAGTCTTCTGTTATCTTCACTATTTACTCCCATGTGCTATTATTACAAGGCTGGCTCGTTGTCAACAAACAACAAGGATACATTGACTTCAGATTGATCCAGTGTAATATCTAATAGAATCCCATACTTGCAAAGTGCTTGTCCAGCTGCTTGTTTGTTGACGTATTGTCGTCGTGCTCACAGCATTGATGGGGAGTATATTCCGCTCTGCTATAATACCTTTACATTCATTCCTGTTGCGTCTTCTGCCTTGTAGTTTTACTACAGACACACAGACACCGAGAGAGTCAGACACACACACACACACACACACACACACACACACACACACACACACACACACACACGCCCCGATGGCATTGTGGTTAGCGCTCTTGCTTCACGCACGGAGGGCCCGGGTTCAATTCCCGGCGGGGCGAAACATTTCGAAGTGTTTCGTTACACACACACATACATACAACAGGCCTAGTGTCTAATCGACATGTGCCAAGGACAAAATGGTAACTAACTAAAACACACGCAAGAAGGCCTTCGATACAGTTCCTCACAAGAGATTAGTGCAGGAGCTAGAGGATCAGGCACTTATAACAGGAAGAGCACTGCAATGGATCAGAGAATACCTGACAGGGAGGCAACAACGAGTCATGGTACGAGATAAGGTATCACAGTGGGTGCCTGTAACGAGCGAGGTCCCACAGGGGTCAGTCCTAGGACCAGTGCTATTTTTGGTATATGTGAATGACATGATGGAAGGGATAGACTCAGGTTGTCCCTGTTCGCAGATGATGTGAACTTAATGAGAATTAAATCAGATGAGGATCAGGTAGGACTACAAAGAGACCTGGACAGGCTGGACACGTGGTCCAGCAACTGGCTTCTCGAGTTTAACCCCGCTAAATGCAAAGTCATAAAGATCGGGGAAGGGCAAAGAAGACCGCAAACAGAGTATAGGCTAGGTGGCCAAAGACTGCAAACCTCAATCAAGGAGAAAGATCTTGGGGTGAGTATAACACCGAGCACGTCTTCGGAAGCACACATCAACCAGATAACTGGTGCAGCATATGGGCGCCGGGCAAATCTGAGAATAGCGTTCCGATACCTTCGTAAGGAATCGTTCAAGACACTGTACACCGTGTACGCAATGCCCATACTGGAGTATGCAGCACCAGTTTGGAACCCACACCTGGCAAGCACGTCAAGAAATTAGAGAAAGTGCGAAGGTTTGCAATAAGGTTATTTCCGGAGCTAAGGGAAATGTCCTATGAGGAAAGATTAAGGAAATTCGGCCTGACGACACTGGAGGACAGGAGGGTTAGGGAAGACATGATAACGACATACAAAATACTGTGTGGAATAGATAAGGTGGGCAGAGACAGGATGTTCCAGAGAGGGGACACAGAAACTAGGGGTCACAGTTGGAAGATGAAGACTCAGACGAGTCAAAGGGATGTTAGGAAGTATTTCTTCAGTCAGAGTTGTCAGGAAGTGGAATAGTCTAGCAAGTGATGTAGTGGAGGCAGGAACCATACATAGCTTTAAGACGAGGTATGATAAAGCTCATGGAGCGGGGAGGGAGAGGACCTAGTAGCGGTCAGTGAAGAGGCGGCATAAAGTGCTCGCGAATCTTAAGCAGTTTTTGGACAACCAAGGTCATTTCAAGGATCACGAAAGCTATCAGTGTCAGTGATTCACCCGAGTAGTGATTTACAAGCTGCCCTAAATCAGAAAAGGGAGGTGAGGACTACAAATTATATAAAACAATTTGAAAGTGGAATCAGAGGCTAGTGTCGGGTGTAGGTGGTGCCACAAGATAGTAACTCCAAATTCAAACAGAATAAGTGTGATCCAAGCCAGTGAGATAAGAGATAAGAATAGATGAGGTAGTGAATAATAAAACAATCAAAGTGAGGGGAATAACGATAGACCAGCTAGTGAATAATAAAATAAGCATACAGTGAGGGGAAAGAAAAGAAAAAATCGAGGGGAAAATATTCTGTTCCTCTCAGGTCTCTGGTGTTTTCCTGAAACAAGTGTGGACAATAAGGGTTTAAACAGTACATAGCATAGTGCAAACCTGGAATGGTTTTTTGAAGAGCAGTTCATGTGATTAGAATAATTAAAGAGAAACTGAAGGAGGGACCAGGGCCAGGGCCAGGAGTGCCGTCACAACGAGAATCATCATGCAGTTGCAAGAGAGCAGGTATCCCAGACGACACCTCTGCCAGGCATGATGTACAAATCACCATTTTGTGGTTGCATGTTGGAGTGATTGGCGTTGGCCCTGCATCACTGGTAGCTGGAGGTCACAAACCCTACTCTGGAGAGCTGAATATCATGCATACAGTACTTAACGCATAGTAAGTGAGGAAAGCTAGTAGAAGAGTTTGGGTCACAACACGTACGCCGACACACACACACACACACACACACACACACACACACACACACACACACAACACAAAAAAAAAAAAAATCTTGGGGTGAGTATAAGACCAGGCACATCTCCTGAGGCGCACATCAACCAAATAACTGCTGCAGCATACGGGCGCCTAGCAAACCTAAGAACAGCATTCCGACATCTTAATAAAGAATCGTTCAGGACCCTGTACACTGTGTACGTTAGGCCCATACTGGAGTATGCAGCACCAGTTTGGAACCCACACCTAGCCAAGAACGTGAAGAAACTAGAGAAAGTGCAAAGATTTGCAACAAGACTAGTCCCGGAGCTAAGGGGTATGTCCTACGAGGAGAGGTTAAGGGAAATCGACCTGACGACTCTGGAGGACAGGAGAGATAGGGGGGACATGATAACGACATATAAAATACTGAGAGGAATTGACAAGGTGGACAGAGACAGAATGTTCCAGAGATGGGACACAACAAGGAGACACATTTGGAAGCTGAAGACTCAGATGAATCACAGGGATGTTAGGAAGTATTTCTTCAGTCACAGAGTGGTCAGGAAGTGGAATAGTTTGGGAAGCGATGTAGTGGAGGCAGGATCCATTCATAGCTTTAAGAAGAGGTATGATAAAGCTCATGACGCGGGGAGAGTGACCCAGTAGCGGCCAGTGAAGAGGCTGGGCCAGGAGCTATGACTTGACCCCTGCAACCACAACTAGGTGAGTACAACTAGGTGAGTACACACACACACTAGTGAGTGCGCGCAGACGCTCAGGTCTGACATAACTGACAGTAAAACAAACATAAACTAACATAGTTGCCAAATAAGGGTAGGAGTAGGACAAAGAGGTTCCTAGAACTGAATAATAAGGGTAGGAGCAGGACAGAGAGGTTTCCAGAACTGAATAATAAGGGTAGGAGCAGGACAGAGAGGTTTCCAGAACTGAATAATAAGGGTAGGAGCAGGACAGAGAGGTTTCCAGAACCGACAGAGTAATTTAAGCACACAGTGTGTACATACGAAGTGAGTACATACATGGTGATCATAAACACGCGCGCGTGCACACACACACACACACGGGGCCAGGAGCTATGACTCGACCCCTGAAACCACAAATAGGTGAGTGCACACACAGCCCACTAAACCGTCAGCCTAAACAAACAGGAAGCACCCTCGTCCTGGCGCTCTAAAATCCCTGATACACACAGATACACACTCACACACACATACATATACCCATATATATACGCACAATGCACGCATAACGCATGCACACGTCCACGCACGCACGAAAACCCAAAACTAGCGCTCACACAAGTATACAAGTACACAGGGGCCAGGAGCTGAGTCTCGACCCCTGCAACCACAATTAGATGAGTACAGGCCAATTACCATCTCACTGTGGCTTTCCTCTCTCCCTTTTCTCCTCCCCACTCTCCCCTATCTTTCTTCCTCCTTTTTATCTCTCCTTCCTCTCCCTCCCTCTATTTCTCCCTCTCCCCCTCCCCCTCTCCCTCTTCCTTTCTCTCTTTCCCCCAGTGACTATCCCTCCCTGTGACGAGAGGGGTTTCACAGGGGTCAGTCCTAAGACATGTGCTGTTTTTGGTATATGTGAATGACATGACAGAAGGGATAGACTCAGAAGTGTCCCTGTTTACAGGTGATGTGAAGTTAATGAGGAGAATTAAATCGGATGAGGATCAGGCAGGACTGCAAAGAGACCCGGACAGGCTACAAGCCTGGTCCAGCAACTGGCTCCTCGAATTTAACCCCGTCAAATGCAAAGTTATGAAGATCGGGGAAGGGCAAGGAAGACCGCAGACAGAGTATAGACTAGGTGGCCATAGACTGCAAACCTCGCTCAAGATAAAGGATCTTAGGGTGAATATAATACCGAGCACATCTCCTGAAGCGCACAACCAGATAACTGTTGCAGCATATGGGCGCCTGGCAAACCTGAAAATAGCATTCCGATACCTCAGTAAGAAACTGTTCAAGACTCTGTACACCGTGTACGTTAGGCCCATACTGGAGTATGCAGCACCAGTTTAGAACCCACACCTGGTCAACCACGCTAAGAAATTAGAGAAAGTGCGAAGGTTTACAAGGCTAGTTCCAGAGCTAAGGGAATTGGCCTTACGACACTGGAGGACAGGATGGTAAGGGGAGACATGATAACGACATATAAAATACTGCGAGGAATTGGCAAGGTGGACAGATACAGGATGTTCCAGAGATGGGACACACAAACAAGGGGTCACAATTGGACGTTGAAGACTCAAATGAGTCAAAGAGTCAGAGTTGTCAGGAAGTGGAATAGTCTGGCAAGTGATGTAGTGAGGCAGGAACCATACATAGTTTTAAAACGAGGTATGCTAAAGCTCATGGAGCAGGGAGAGAGAGAACCTAGTAGCGATCAGTGAAAAGGCGGGGCCAGGAGCTATGTCTCGACCCCTGAAACCGCATATAGGCGAGTACAAATAGGTGAGTACACATACACAGTCACACACACATGCATGCATATACAACAGGCCTTGTATCTAATCGACATGTGCCTAGGACAAAATGGTAACTAACACACACACCGTATTTTTTGACTATCATTCGCTTTGTGACCATCAGTATGGCTCTGCAGCTGATCTCTTCATAAAATTATGCCCTTTGTGGCACCAGTCACTGGATAAGGTCAATATCAGCTGTGTAGTAGCAATGGATATTGGTAGTAAGCACTTGTTGTCTCTAATTGGGCCCTACACCTACACTTCCTAAGAGAAGTTCTCAATGGGACAGACTACTAGGCACACAGTTAATGTCATTGTTCCGCATTTAACACTGATACCAAATGGGAAAACGATGACAACTTGCATTTGCTTCTGAGAAAACACATGATTATGCTTTCTAAGCAGTATGAAATCAATGCTGGAGCAATGGTAAGTAAACTGGGACCATGAGAGGTCAAAACCAATCAAACCGTTTCTCTAATAAGATTGACCAGCGTTTAAGCAAACAAGTAAATCAGTAAGTAATCAAGAAGTAAGTAAGTTTTATTCAAGGTTTAGGTTCATATCATGCAATTTAATTACGATGTTTTCTAGGGCACATAAAAGTTCATTATGTAGATTTAACCTGGGATACCCCAGGAAAGGTCATTTTTTTATACACCGCGACTTATTTCTGAACAGAAGAGAAGTTTTATAGTTATTTCACAGAAGCAAAATTAATTAATAAAATTGACACAGAAATTTACAAAAGCCTAAAATCAAGGCGAATCTTATTTCGAGAAAAACACATCAACGATGCCTTAAAAAAAACTATTTGGTATAACCTAACAACATTTGCATTTACATAACCTAACCCCGAAAAAAATATTTCTTCCATTTCATACGATTCATCAGCTATTATAGATTGATACCATTCAACTCTTTTATTTTAATAAGAGGTAATCCTTAAACATGTAAGGGTCACGTAGCACCTGTGGAATGGGAGGCATTCAAATTCGATACAAGGAGGGTGAGGATAAGTTCAGTTCCCTGGATCAAGAGCATTTCACATGCATCATGATAGCCCCCTTCAGGAAGCATTATCTAGTTAAAGCAAAATATTACTGTAACATTTCATGTTTAAAAAGTAGCAAAATGGTACCTGCAAACACCATTAACAATAACAACCTTCTAATCACGATGCACATGAGTTGAAATTTAGAAGCCAGTCAGAAGAGGCTTTCTAAAGCTATGTTGTGGAAACCAATTTCAGTAATGGTCTATACAAAATTGAGCAGGGGTCATCTGCGCTTGTCAATTGCTCAGGAACATTCCTTGACCAAGGTTGAAAATCTGAAGCTGATCGACATAGTCATCCAATATTTCAGGGTTCACTCCCTCATTAAAAATTTAAAATGCTATAAAAACGCCAGTTTTTAACATATTCCATTTTTTTTGCAGTTGAATTCTACTACAAATTCTCTATAATCCTCTAAAACTATTTTTTCATTTTGATTTTTTCCGAAAGTCCAATTTAAATTTAATTCTATAAAATTGGTAAATTGGCACATACAAGCCCAAAATCAATGAAAATATACTTTCAGTTAAGATACAGTAATTCTTAAGTGTTTAACGGAGACCAGAGGCATTCCCTAGTTATTACATAAACCAATTTATTTCATAAAACTAGCAATATAAAATAAACACAGCTCAAAGTGAAAGCCACGTTTGAATACTAGCAGAAAACGCATTCTCTATTAATTTCTCTGAATCCAAAGATCAGGTTTAGTTTTCTCAGTTTAAAAAACTTTTTAAACTTGTAGTGTGTCATTATTTTTATAGAATGCTTCAGGGAATTTTGAAGGCGATGAGTCATTCTTTAATTATTGAATGAAAATCAATATTACTATTTAGAAAAATTGACAGATTGGAACCTATGGAACACCAAACGTGAACTTTGCTTTCTGGAAAACACACCAGGGCTAAAAATTTGAAGCCGATCAGACGAGGCATTCTCCAGGTATCACACAAATTCCAACGATTTAAAGATTTATTGAAGGAAAAAAAATAGTTCATTAATAAATATGCCTTCACTTAAACTAAATGGGAACTATCCTAGTCGCAAGAAGCATCAGGGTTTTAATAACGAAGCCATTCACAAGAGGTCATTTTAAGGGGATCATTATTTCTCACTTACAAATAAAATTGGCAGATGTGCAACTACACACTTCAATTTCACTATCCAGAGTAGTAAAAGTAGGAGACAACTTTTGAGTATTAAGCTAGGCTGCAGAGAGTTATGGAAGTTATCAGAGAAATTCCAGAATGCTGGAAATGGATTCAACAGCTTTGGTCGTAAGGCGCTTGCACATGCTAATTGTTTTTATATTGCTTTCCTGCCCTACTTGCAATACACAAACATTTCAAATTTAAAACCATTTGGATGAGACTTTCTTGTGTTATAATGCTATGGAAGGCTTTCATAGGAGCTGAAGCAAGTACTAGCTCTTTGATTGTAAATAATGGGAACTCCTTTGCAGAGAGAGAGAGAGAGTGTGAGAGAGAGTGTGAGAGAGAGTGTGAGAGAGAGTGTGTGTGTGTGTGTGTGTATTTCAAGATCTTGTTGCCAGTCAAAAAAAATTAATGATGGTCCTGCCCATCAAAGAGCACTTAAAATGTTTCCTGACCACTAAATCATCGTCTTGATCTTACCCTGGAAGCCCCCCATCTATTTTAAATTACGATTTTCTGTTTTTTTTTTTTAATATGAGTTTTTTCCAAGTTTTCATTGGTAACTCATTCTTGCATTACAAGTACATGTGAAATTTTCTGGTTACATTCAGCAACTGTTTTGCCAGCTGCGTCTTTTTTTTTTTTAATTTGCCTTTTTGCGATTAAATACACGAGGTTTTAGGTTTGTGACCTAACCTAGCGCAATTAACCTAAACTAACTTTTAAAAAAACTAAGCTAATCTAAGCTACCCTAACCTAACTTGACTTAGACTAATTCAACGTAACTTTAGCAAGCTTAAACTAAGGAAAAATTTCCTTATTAAGCCTTAAAGTGATAACAGAGACGGTGCGAACCTTGTTTATGGAACCAGGTTCAAAGAGTATGTGAATCTGCAACTAATACTTCTAGTAATTTTTTTTAAATTAATAAGCATCTACTTAAACTGTTGTATCACTCTTACGATTTTTAAATATTTTTTTGTGACTATAAAAATATTTGAAACAAACATTACTGCAACATTTACTCGATTATATATATATATATATATATATATATATATATATATATATATATATATATAATATATATATATATATTGCAGTAAATGATTGTTTCAAATATTTTTATATTCACAAAAATATATATATAAAAGGTAAGAGTGATACAGTAGTAGAAGTAGTGGAATTCCAAGCGATTTCGTGATTTCTCACATTATCAAGGAACTATGGTAATGTGAACAAGCCTTGGAATTTTACTATTTTTCACGGTGGTTGTTCTGCATATATAATATATATGTCCTAAAAACCATTGTCTCCATTTGCTCTTATCTAACACGCTCACGCACGCTTGCTGGAAGTCAAGCCCCAAGCACACAAAACCTCACTTACCCTCTCCTCCAAGCTTTCCTAGGACGACCCCTACCCCGCCTTCCCTCCGCTACAGATTTATATACTTTCGAAATCATTCTATTTTGTTCCATCTTCTCTACATGTCCAGACTATTTCAATAACCCCTCCTCAGCCCTATGGATATATATATATATATATATATATATATATATATATATATATATATATATATATATATATATATATATTATATTATATATATATTAGTAATTGTGTGTGTGGTGAATTATCAATCAATTAATTTATTAAAGGGGTGAAGGGTAAGCTAGCAGAAGGCGGGTCATCACGCGACTAAGACTCTTATCAGGAAACACTTGTCCTGTTTCTTGACGAATCTTACTTAACCTAATATATTGTGTTCATTAATTGTTTATTAAGTATAATGTTGAAGCTGTTACATTTTCCTCAAAACTTGACTGCCCAAATTTACTCAGTCAGGTTAGTAAAGTAGAGTGTAGTTCGACTACGGACTTGGAGCTGGAGCTTGATAAATATCCCTGAAAGTTGCCTATTAAGTCTCCTTTATTTGCGGGATATTTGTTAATAGCGCTATTTTATTCTTGCATAGATATAAGCTGAAAACGAGTGAAGGTACAGTAGAGGGAAGCACCTGGGTTTATAATGGAGTATCTGGTAAATGGAAAAGGTTGGTGAGGAAGCGAGAATTAACAGCACAGAGGAACCATCAACGTAAGGTAGGAAAGAGGGCAAGAAGTGTGAGAGAAGTAGGGAAGGTGGAAAGGGGAGAAGAATGTGAATGGAGAATACTGCGAGGAAAAAAGCACAACATTGGGAGGTACGAAAGAAACAGAGTAGTGTAAGATAGGAAGGAAAGTGACTGACAGTCACTAGTTTTACTTCACAATTTAAAGCAATTCTTAACTTTATTTTGATCCAACACATACAGTTTCTGTGAAAGAGAAACCTACAGTGAATAATTTCACTAAGGTCTGGCCATCATGGGGATATCAGGGAAACCTGACTATCAGTTTGATAGTAGACTACTGCTGGACACTGGTGCGGGAGAGCCATACTTAACAAGAGCGAAAAAAAACTGAAAACTGTCTGTATGACTGCATGACTGAATGTGTATGTATGTATGATTAATTATTTGTCTGTATGATATATATCTGTATGACACATGCATATATGTAACGAATATTAAGTAAAAGTAGGTTTTGTCATTGCATGCTACACCATTGTTAGGTAACGAAAGAGGAGCAGAAGAAACAGGAGGAGAAAAAGAAATAGGAGGAGGAGAAGAAACAGGATGAGGAGGAATGAAGAAGAAAAAGGAGGATAGGCAATATAAACGTATAATGTAAATAAAGATAACAGGCAGGATATAAGGGACAGTGCATCTAGCTTCCTCAGCTTCTAATGAGAGTATTGAAGGATAACCAGCGAGTCAGACCATAATGTTGTTTCCAGAAGGATGATTACATTACAGAGCTTCGATCGCAGCTTTTTACTCTATTTCGCACCATTAGTGGACACTGGCCTGACGGTCACACTGCTCGCAGTCTAGCTGCAACAACTTTTATAGATTATGGCGGGGATACTTTTGGTTCTTTGCTCTGTTGTTTGAAGTGTAGAAAATCAACCTGGGTGAAGATGTCCTTAGCTTTTATTCAGAGCTCAGTGGGACCAAAAATATCCATATTAAAGAAGCGTTTATCTATCAGCATCCACTGTGTATTGTGTATCCACTGTTCCAGGTGGTAATGAAGAACTGAGTATAAGATCTCTTGTTCTATTCAAGTTTGATACAGAGACGTACTTAATGTTCATAAGGTTATGCCTTATGAACATTAAGTATCTCTCTGTATCAGACTTGATTAGTAAAATTAATACACTATATTTTTATACAACAATTTTATTTTAACAATAAATTTAATAAAATAATATCAATGCCACCAAGACGACATTACTGAAGTAGTAGTTGTATTTTCTCCTAATATTACTAGACCCAGCAGTCACAAATTATTTCTACACACACACACACACACACACACACACACACACACACACATGAAGCACTAAACTACAGACCAGTGTCACTGACATGTATAGTATGCAAAGTCATGGAGAAGATTATCAGGAGAAGAGTGGTGGAGCACCTAGAAAGGAATGAGCTTATCAACGACAGCCAACACGGTTTCAGGGACGGGAAATCCTGTGTCACAAACCTACTGGAGTTCTATGACAGGGTGACAGCAGTAAGGCAAGAGAGAGAGGGTGGGTAGATTGCATTTTCTTGGACTGTAAGAAGGCGTTTGACACAGTTCCACACAAGAGATTAGTGCAAAAGCTGGAGGACCAAGCAGGGATAACAGGGAAAGCACTCCAATGGATCAGGGAATACATGTCAGGAAGACAGCAGAGAGTCATGGTTCGTGGCGAGGTGTCAGAGTGGGCGCCTGTGACGAGTGGGGTTCCACAGGGGTCAGTCCTAGGACCGGTGCTGTTTCTGGTATTTGTGAACGACATGACGGAAGGAATAGCCTCCGAAGTGTCCCTGTTTGCAGATGATGTGAAGTTGATGAGAAGAATTCAATCGGACGAGGGCCAGGCAGAACTACAAAGGGATCTGGACAGGCTGCAGGACTGGTCCAGAAATTGGCTCCTGGAGTTCAACCCCACCAAGTGCAAAGTCAGGAAGATTGGGGAAGGGCAAAGAAGACCGCAGACGGAGGACAGTCTAGGGGCCAGAGACTACAAACCTCACCAAGAAAAAGATCTTGGGGTGAGTATAACACCAGGCACATCTCCTGAGGCGAACATCAACCAAATAACTGTTGCAGCATACGGGCGCCTAGCAAATCTAAGAACAGCATTTCGACATCTTAATAAGGAATCGTTCAGAACCCTGTACACTGTGTACGTTAGGCCCATACTGGAGTATGCAGCACCAGTTTGGAGCCCACACCTAACCAAGCACATAAAGAAACTAGAGAAAGTGCAAAGGTTTACAACAAGACTAGTCCCGGAGCTAAGGGGTATGTACTAAGAGAAGAGGTTAAGGGAATTCTACCTGATGACACTGGAGGACGGAGAGATAGGTGGGACATGATAACGACATATAAAATACTGAGAGGAATTGACAAGGTGGACAGAAACAGAATGTTCCAGAGATGGGACACAGCAACAAGGGGACACAGTTGGAAGTTGAAGACTCAGATGAATCACAGGAATGTTAGGAAGTATTTCTTCAGTCACAGAGTGGTCAGGAAGTGGATTAGCTTGGAAGTGATGTAGTGGAGGCAGGATTCATTCATAGCTTCAAGACGAGGTATGATAAGGCTCATGGCGAAGGTAGGGTGACCCAGTAGCGGCCAGTGAAGAGGCGGGGCCAGGAGCTTTGACTTGACCCCTGCAACCACAACAAGGTGAGTACACACACACACACACACACACAGCGAAGAGGCGGGGCCAGAGCTGAGTCTCGACCCCTGCAACCACAATTAGGTGAGTACAATTAGGTGAGTACACACACGGGCGCGCGAACTCTGAATCGACCTCTGCTACCACAAAGAAGAGAGTACACTAAAAGCACACACTTTTATATATATATGAGAGAGTAAACGCGCTTTCGTTGTCTTTATGGATATGGAAAAGGCATATTACAGGGTGGATAGGGAAGCAATGTGGCAGATGTTGCAAGTGTATGGAATAGGTGGTAGTTTACTGAAAGCAGTTTGAAGTTTTTACGAGGATAGTGAGGCTCAGGTTAGAGTATGTAGGCGAGAGAGAAATTATTTCCCAGTAAAAGTAGGCCTTAGGCAGGGATGTGTGATGTCACCGTGGTTGTTCAATATATTTATAGATGGTGTTGTAAGAGAAGTGAATGCTCGGGTGTTGGCAAGAGGTTGTGGGGTTAAAAGATAAAGAATCTAACACAAAATGGGAGTTGTCACAGTTGCTCTTTGCTGATGACACTGTGCTTTTGGGAGTTTCTGAATAGAAGTTGCAGAAGTTAGTAGACGAATCTGGGAGAATATGTAAAATAAAGAAATTAAAACTGAAAATAGGAAAGAGCAAGGTGATAACAAAAAAAACATAGGAATTGGATATCAGATTGGAGTGAAGAAGTATGGAGGAAGTGAATGTATTTAAATATTTGGAAGTGGACTTGTCAGCAGATAAGTCTATGGAAGACGAGGTGAACTATAGAATTTGCGAGGGTAAAAAAAATTGATGCACTGAGGGGTCTATGGAGACAAAGAATGTTATCCAAGGTAGCAAAGAGGGGAATGTATGAGAGTATAGTGTACCAATACTCTCATATTGATGTGAAACGTGGGTGGTGGATGTTGCAACAAGGAGAAGGCTGGAGGCAGTGGAGATGTCGTGTATGAGGGCAATGTGTGGTGTGAATATGCAGAGAATCCATTGTTTGGAGATTAGGAGGTGTGCAGCTACTAAAAGTATTATACAGAGTGCTGAAGAAGGGTTGTTGAGGTGGTCCAGACATTTAGAGAGGATGGAAGAAAATAGAATGACTTGGAGGATGTATAAATCTCTACTGGAAGGTTGGCAGGGTAGGGATTGTCCTAGGAAAGGTTGGAGGGAAGGAGGGAGTGAAGGAGGTTTTTTGTGCAAGGGGCTTGAACTTCCAGCAAGCGTGCTTGAGAGTGTTAGGAGTGAGTGTAGGCAAATGTTTCTTTTATAAATCAGGGAAACTGGTTAGCCGGACTTTACAAGTCTGGGTTTACAAGCCATGTTTCTACCCAGCCTGGACACATCAGTGGACCTCAAGCATGGTTTCAAGCTATTTCATTCTCCTCTTGTATATTCTGACTTCACAAGCTATTTTTTTATATATATCAATGCACCACGCAGAAACAACAGGCAGGGTTGGAAGTAACATGGCTTGTAAACAAGGCTGCCCAGATTTTGAGGCATTTGTGGCCGAGTGGTGTAGAGCGTCACTATGGGAACCTTGCCAGTCTTCCTGTAGTGGACTGGAATTATGCTGACTGCAATCTTAATGTGTGTGTGTGTGTGTGGTGCCGAATAGGTAAAACTTGCTATTTTGGATTAAATAGCAACGTTCTTCTTGCCGAATAAGGCAAGCGAAAATTTTTTTATGCAATAATGTCGCAAAAATAATTCTGAACCTATCGAAAAAAAATATCATTTTTTATTATTAAATTATTGTAAACTTCACTTAAAATATATTTAGCTGGATTAGGCTAAATTAAATTGTGCTTGTTATAATAAAATTAAGTAAATTTTCTAAGGTTATTCTGGTACAAAAGAGAAAATTTTAGAAAGGACTTAATTTTAAATGAGTTCTTGATAATTGACCAGTTTTACCTATTAGGCACGTTATTATATATATGCATACCCTGTAGCCACAACTGAACAGTACAATTAGATGAGTACACACACACACACACACACACACTACAAAATGGTCCTGTGAAAGCTCTCGCTTCACGACGGAGGCCCAGGTTCAATCCGGCGGCGGAAACATTTCGAAGTGTTCTACACACACATATACAATAGGCCTAGTGTCTAATCGACATGTGCCTTGGACAAAATGGTAACTAACACGCATGCACGCAAAGAATATATATATATATATATATATATATATATATATATATATATATATATATATATATTACAGTGGAATCCAGAGTTTCAGCAGTAATCCGTTCCAGAAGCTAGTCCTAAACTCGAAATGGCCGAAAGTCGAAGCAATATTTCCCATAAGAAATAATATAAATATAATTAATCCATTCCAGACACAAAAAATATTCACAAAAAATACATTTTTTTAAAGAATAACTATAGTTAAACATACATACAACACAGATAAATACATATAGTATTTTAATTAGTATTTAAATATATTAACATTTAAATAAACATTTAAAATAACATTTATGTACCTTTATTGAAGAGACTTGCTGGCATCTGGAAGATAGGGAGGAGGAGAGAGGGAGGACTTATTGTTTGGAAGGGAAATGCCCCTCCATAAGGACTTTAGGTAACAAGTCCCTCTCTTGGGTTACTTCCCTTCTTTGTCTTTTAATGCCACTAGGACCAGCTTGAGAGTCACTGGACCCCTGTCACACAAAATAACTGTTTTGTCACTGAACATGTTGCAGATATGGGTTGTTTCAGCTTGCTCAGGGTGGTATTTCTCCACAAAATTTTGCAACTTATCCACATTAGAAATGTATTTCATATGAGTGGATAGAGTAGCTCAATGTAAGAGAAATGAGACCATATAATTGGAATTCTGAAAGTAACTTTTCGTTCAATTGGCAATATTCGAGGACCGATTTTTCTCGGTCCTGCCCGGTAAAGGGTGTCAAATTCTGAATCTTGCAGATTTGCAATTGTTAATAAAACACCAAATAATTTTTTTTCTATTTTATTATACAAATAAACAATATCAAAAACATAAATGGAACTTGTTTCCAAACATTTTGTAAGTATATAAAAATGAACCAAAGAGCAACATGGACACATTGCAAAGGGATAAAACTTTCAAGTCCCATATTCCTGAATTTCCTGAGAAAGAACAATCATTCTAGATCACTAATTGCTAGAATGAAAGGCTATGAAGAAATTTCTTTCCTTCTTGATGCATAGATTTACTCTGCATATGGCACAGGAAAATGAGGATGACATGATTTTTCGTTTTGCTGCAATACTTGCATGTAAATATCTTTCCTTCCACTGGCCAGTGACCTAGCATTTTATCAAACCTATTGTTTTTGTCAAACCTCACACTGTCATCAGGCCTTTCTGCACGTTGGTACTGCACTGGAGATGGCAACAGGTCATCTGGTTCTGGATCTGAGTCACTTTCCTCCAAAATGCAGGACCGACTCTACTCGGTCCTGCACCTCCTTCACTCCCTCTTTCTCCTCCTTCTGTGAAGCAAGTTCCTCAGATGTGGTCTAATGCTGTTCCAGTTAAAGATCTTGCAGTTCGTCAGTGGTTAGCTCTTCCCTGTGGTCCTCCACCAACTCTTCCACATCCTCGCCACTCACCTCCAACCCCAGGGACTTCCCCAAAGCCACAATACAGTCCACAACAGGCAGAGGGTTGGCAGGGTCAGCCTCAAACCCTTCAAAAACCCTCTGGACGACACATTCTGGCCACAATTGTCTCCAAGCAGAGTTCAAAGTCCTGGAAGTCACTCCCTCCCAAGCCTTACCTATAAGGCTTATGCAGTTGTAGATATTGAAGTGATTCTCCAGAACTCTCTTAGGGTCAACTGTCTGAGGTCACTTCAAAGCACCTTTGAAACACTGCTTTTGTGTAGAATTTTTTGAAGTTAGAAATGACCTGCTGGTCCATGGGCTGGAGAGAGGAGTGGTGTTAGGAGGCAAGAACTTCACTGTTATAAAATTGAAGTCCCTAGACAAGAGGTCTACCAAGTTTGGAGGATGAGCAGGAGCATTGTCCAGTAACAGGAGGCACTTGAGTTCCAATTTATTTTCCAGGAGGTATTTTTTCACACTGGGGCCAAACACTTCATGGACCCACTCTTTGAAAATTTGCCTCGTGATCCATGCCTTATTATTAGCTTTCCACAACACACACAAATTATTCTTGATAGCATTATTTTTCTTGAACACACTGGGATTTTCTGATTGATACACCACTAGCATTAGCACAGAACAAAAGAGTTAGCCTGTCTTTCATAGGCTTGTGTCCTGGCAGTGCCTTTAACTCCTGAGTAATGTAGGTCCTGTTTGCCATTTTCTAACAAAACAGGCCATTTTCGTCACAACTGAACACTTGTTGAGGTTTGAATTTTTCATTCTCTACGTACCCCTTAAATTTACTTATGAATTTTTCAGCCGCCCGTTTGTCTGAACTGGCTGCCTCACCATGCCTTACAACATTGTGTATTACGCTTAAATCTATCAAACCAGCCTCTGCTGGCCTTAAAATCAGCACTGGTTCCAGGCATTTTCTTGACAAGATCTGCATGCAACCTCTTCGACTGTTTGTGATCTAGAACAAGTACACAGAACAATATTGGGTGCAATGGGAATAATTACTGACTGCAACACATAAGAATTAGCAGGGAATATTACTGGTAAAAGGTTAAAATTGCTTGGAGGAGAAAACAATATATAGTTACTGGGGCAAGCAAAATTAATTAATTACACAATTAAAACATTAACAAACAAGGGTAAATGAATAAAAATAACTCTGGGATAGTACACTTGGTGAAACACAACAATTAACAAGAGAAAGAAAATTCAACAACACGTGGACAATGCTGGGGAAAAATTAAAATCTTTTAAAATTACTACTTGGTGGAATATTGGAACAGTAGATAACTTTAACAAAACTGTACTTACTGCAAACTTGGTAACACAACGAAACTCACAGAAATTATAACGCAATAATTAACAAGAGACAACACTAGTGAAATCAAAAATTAATGCAAATAATTAATTTAACACAGAACACTTCCCAGGATAACTCAAAGTTTTCTTTAACTGGCAAAAATTGTCTCAACACACGAAATTGTCTCTAGATTATCTGAAAAATAAAACAACACAGTAAATGTCTTTAGGGTGGAAAACTTGACTGCAGCGTGGTGGAGGATGGTGGTGGAGGATGGTGGTCTGGTCCACTCGTTGATAACTTGAATGTGCATAAACCGATGGACTACGAACCCAGGCTTCGTAAAGTTGGCACAACAGTTCAGAAGAAACACACTCAGGTCGCTCGACCTGGTTCGTAGCCAATAACTGCTTGCAGGACCCAGTTAAGGGTGAAATAATCCACACTTAATGCTTTGTGTGGGTGGAGACACGTGGTTAATGGCGTCTGCCTTAGCGTGGGGGTGGTTGGGTGGAGTGGCCTACACCGTTCCCGCGCGCCTGTTGCTTACGTCGTTATTAAAAACACATGGTAATTTAACCCAGGGTGGCTTGAATAACCCAGGATACCACAGGGATGGTATTGTCACTTAGAACAGCAATACACTGGAGTACAAGGGCGGTATAAATGCGTGACTCACGTGGCTTACTTCTCAGACAGCAGAGTGGCTTGCTGGCTTAGTAGAATATTTTCACACAGATTGGCTGGCTTGGAATCTTGTAACAAATTAGCACAGCAAGATAGAAGCTGGCTTAAGCCTAGGCTGACGTAACTGGTGGTGGCTTACTGGCTGGATATGGTACTCTCCCCTCACAAACTGGCTTACTCGTTCAGAATTTGCAAAACCCGGGTCAACCCCTCGTAGGTTTTAACAAATTAACACTTAGCTGACCAGGAGATACTGTAGATATTGTAGACTTCTTGGATGTAGGTAGCTGGTAGCGTGGTTACTGGAGGCTGACTGCTTGCTTGTCGTCGTCTATCTCTCTATAACAGCGCAATCGATAAAAATTACGGCACACCGCTGCCACCACTTGTCGTGTGGGTCTTGGGAGAGATATATAGGTTGTCAAAGACACTCCTTGTAAGGATGGTAACGTTATATTTACAGTCTGTGAGAGAGATCCCAGCCACGTCCGTTCAGCTTGTCTGTCTGTAACTTCTGAGAGGGTACGCCTATGCGAGGCTATGCACATGCGCTGAGCCTCTGACGTCAGCGGGTACCGTGACGTCACACGCAAAGGGACCAGCTGTATATAACTAGGATGAATGCTGGTACACTACACAAGTGTACATATGATACTGACACGACATCAACACCTTTTGCAACATCAGCTTCCTTGAGTTCTTTTCTCTTCGCCAGGATAGAAGTGATAGTTGATTTGTTTTTGCAGTACATCCTGGCAAGCTCCCCCACACATACCACTCTCGTATTTTTCTACTATCTCCTTCTTCACTTGTATGGCGTTCCTTACTTTCTTTACCACAGGGCTGCCACTAGGAAGTTTCATTGGGCCCATGGTGGCTTATTTCACAGTCACAATTAACGAAGAAGCACTATACACAATGAATTTATTGTGAAATGTTTGGATGAGTGTGTAGGGTAATGTTTACTCAAGGATAAACAAAGCTAGAGACGCCTGCACGGGGAGGCGCACAAGCGCGGGCAGGATGACAAGTTTGGTGCACCAGCAGAAGCATGGGACAACGGCCGAAACTCGGGACAAAATTTGGCTGAAAAAAAGCCACCGAACTCGAAGTGGCCGATACTCGGGGTGGCTGAAACTTGGGGTTCCAATATATATATATATACATATTATATATATATAAATAAATATATATAAATAAATATATATATATATAAATAAAAATATATATATATATATATATATATATATATATATATATATATATATATATATGCAAAAGATCACAGTAAACAGGTGATATCAAAATATGCAAGACAATCACTATGAAAAAAGAGGAATTCCAGCGCTTCGTGACTACTAGTCACGAAAGCGCTTGGAATTCCTCTATTTTTTCATAGTGGTTGTCTTGCTATATATATATATATATATATATATCATAGATATATATAGGATGGGGTCCACCTCTGGTGCAAATTGTGGGACCCATAGCCTCGGAGAAGTGGATAAAAGGCATCAAGGAAGAATATTTGGATTTCTTCCTGAAGCCGTTTGAATATTCCACTTCTCCTACCACCCATCCTATATACACACATACATACATATAAATGCTTTATTAATAGACAGAATACATATATATATATATATATATATATATATATATATATATATATATATATATATATATATATATATATATATATATATATATATATATATATATATATTAAATTAATAAGAAATACTGCAGGTTCCAGGTTTCAAACTCGCGATTTCTTGTGTGCCTCTTGAGAGGCAGACCAGACCTCCACACCACCAATTTTTTTTTGGTTACAAAATCAGTTTTATAGGCTAAGGGCTGTTGTCCTGCCTCAGCTCATTTCAAAGCACAACACTATATAAGGTATGCTATCACCCCACGGGATGTCACCCACAACAGTCAACTAGCACACAGGTGCCTGCTTACTGATAGGTGAACAGGGGTAGTAGGTGTCAAGAAACATGCCCAGTGTTTCCACCCATGTCGGGGATCGAACCTTGTAGAATCAGTATATGAGCTGAGTGCGCTGCCAACCGAGCCACAGGATTATGACTCGTTTCCTCTGTCAGTCCTTAATGCCTGACATCCTGCTAAGAATTTGACATCTGATATTTCGATCATCTATGTCTCCTTGATTGCTTTGATATCTGGTATTACCTCTGCTATTCTTCCTTTCAACATATCATAGCTGCATTTGTGTATCGCACCCTGAACCTTTTTCCCTTTTCCATACACAAAACCATGTTGTCTAATGTTGTCTAATGTTTCTGCAAGTTGCTAATTTGACAGGGAGAAGAAAGAGTGGGTTAAGGGAGAAGAGGAGGTTGATGTTAGTGTTGAAGTGGGGCGCCTCTTTAACTGGGCCTGCTAGAACGGCACTAGGCCTG
>WNWK01006903.1:0-10000 GCA_009830355.1 Cherax destructor | reverse complement strand
TTGGCTTCAAATTAGCAACAATGTGCACGATCACGAGGGCCAAATTTTTGCAATTTTAAGTTTAGTCCGAACAGGTGCCGATTTGAAATTTTACCGAAATATTTAAAATACCTAGAATAGTTGGAATCAGATCGGTTACTGGAGAATACCTTTTCAGATGGGCTTCAAACTTTAACCATTTTTGGGCTTTATTAAAACACAGATTGTCACTCACTTTGAGCCGTGAAAAATTTCGATTTGCTAATTTTCTGAATTGTTTCCCTTCTAGTAACTAGATAATGCCTCTTTTGATCGGTTTCAAACCTTTAATGCTGGAGTATATTAACAGGATTTTTTTTTTAATTTGGTGCGGTGTGGGTGCCAATTTGCCATTTTTTCCGATTTTATAAACTATTTTTTTTTTTAAATCAAAATCGAATATGTTTTTATTAAATGACTAGAGAATTTTAAACAGAATGTGAAAGAGAAAAGAAAGCTAGAAAATAATAATAATAATTCGCGCTTTTACCTATAAAAGGAAGCTTTCCTATTTTTCGGAATATTCTCACCAACATTTTATTTTGCTTTTTCCTTCAGAAAATGTTTGACTGTATATATGTCTTAGTCTTATAAGAATAATAACGCCTTTTTATTAGGGAGCATTATTGTCTGATAATATAGCTTGCCCTGCCTCATATTTCTCAGTCGTAGGACTCGCGAGGGTCACTAGTCACTTCTAAGCACCTAAACACCACAGATGGTACTAGCTATTTTGGGAAGTTTGACAAAGTTCCACTACTTTGTGTTTTCTAGACTTCTGAGACGTCAGCTAAAAATGTTGGCAGAGATTAACACCTCAAACAATAACTGAATATACAGTTGGTTGTACGTTTAGCGTTATTGTAGATTAAGTAGAATAACAGTGGAAAACTTAACTACTGTATATCCTCAGCGCCCTACGTAGGTCTCCCAGCTCAAGCTGACACATTGCATTATCTAGTGTGTCGAAGCTTTAGTGTAAGATAATATGACAGAGACAGCAGATAGCTTCAGTTCCCACAATACGACTCTAATGCAGAACATTGTCAAAACACACTCATGATGTACCCAGTTTTATATATATATATATATATATATATATATATATATATATATATATATATATATATATATATATATATATATATATATATATATACACATATATTCTATACTTCCCTCTATTCATTTTGTCTCCGTTTCCTTCCTGGTATTCCCTTCCCTCTTCCTCCTTCCTCACCCCCTGCTCTTTCAATATTACTCTTACTTTTTCTCTTTTCCTGGACGTGCAATATTTCCCTTCCCTCCTCCTCCTCCTCCTCCTCTTCCTCTTCCTCCACTCCCGCTTTTTCATTAGTCTCGCTGAAAAAGAAACAAGAAAGAAATGTTTGACAACAAATACACGGCAGAAATACTGACGAAAATAAACACTGCATTCCCATTAACAAATATTTTTTTCCCTGAGATATAAAGCGTCCAAAGGGCAAATAGTCTGCCTTTGTTGATCGCTTAAATTTTACTCCTGTTAAATTGCATTCGGGAAAATATTCATTGCCGCACAAAAGTTTCAGAATTTTTTTATAAACAGATGTTGGAGTCATTTAAGGTAATTAGTTACCGGAACAAAACCACACTGGTGCAGCGCACTCATTCACAGCATCAGTAGCAGTTTTGTTAAGAAATAAATACCATGTGTCCTTCATGTAAATAATATGAAGGCAGGTTCTCTTGTATCTGCCTAACTAAATTTAAGCCAACCCATATAAATAGGTTCAGTGTTACTAATTAACTATATTTCGCTAATATTGCCAGTTAACTGCTAGTACATATTTTCTTAATAGTGTTGGCTGTCTAAATCTTTTCTTACAAGGTCTGCCTTTTAATACTTTATTTATTTCAACTTTATTTGTTCCTCTCTTTTAAATGATAAATATCATGCTTTCCATTATTCGCTCCATTGCTAGCGAGGTAAAGTTAAGTACTGGTAAGTGGCCATCGTAGAAAATGTTCATAATTCTGAGAATTTACGTCATCATACTTCATAGCCACCACTCATATCAGAAACAGATCTATCCTCGTTCACTGTTCCAAAACTCACACCACTCGCACCTTCAACAAGTAACTTCCCTCGTATCTTACTCTTACCCTTGTACAACTACTACATCAATACAAGCTCTACCACTCACCCAGTAACCACCCCCGTACCACTCATCAACACCAGTACAAGCTCTATACATTCACCCAGTAACCAGCCCCGTACCACTCATCAACACCAGTACAAGCTCTATACATTCACCCAGTAACTGCACTTGCACCCAGTACTTCCTCTTGTACCCTTCACATACACTAGTACCCCATCTATCCTCAGTAACTACCCTCCACCCTGGTTTCGTCTGCGCTCCCAACACGGGTTAAAGCTGCACCAAGAACATCAATAGAGTCATCTGTGATGAGCACTAGATTCCAGTAATTAATTAGAGGAAGCTGTTCATTAAAATTCTTTAAGACATTCCTTCGTTCATAAAATTCACCTCATTCATCAGCAAAGATGAGACAGTGATGTGGAAAATGAAGTTGGTGGGATAAAATACTTTCAGTTTGTTCTCCAGCAGAAACTTGTAGTATTGAGTCAAGTTTTATTTGGTTGTGAATCAAATTCTCTTGTACACGGAAATATATATTTGATAAGCCTGAAATCACGAAAATATTTCGTTGCATAAGCCAAGCAAGGTATCTTAGGCCACTAGTAATCCTTGCTTACTATCACAGCATATCTCACGAGACTGATGCACATTTTCACCTCTTCTTTCATTGAATAATTTGCGGTGATGAAATCAATGTGTGATAAGGATGTCGGAATTATGCTGGAGAAATTTGAGAATTATTAAGGGTATGGAAGGGTAAAACAAAAATGACATAATTGGGTAAGGATGCTTGAAGTGGTCGGTAATGGCTTGTTGTATACAAGAAAAATAAGAGAAATTGTAGTGAATTATTGGTGCGTGGGAGTGTTGTTGAGAGGAACTAGCCTACGTAAACTGTCATACTCATACAATAGACCTACTAAGGCATTAACTTTCTCTAATTTCTTTCAAAACATTCCTTGGTTTTTCAGATAAGTTTTATTGTAGAAACAGAGGAAAACCAGTTTATAACTATACTTAACAATACATGGAAAAAATATAATTAATCATTATTTTCTCGGTTTATTTGGAGTACAAAGAGATTATTAATACAAATAGAGTACATTTCATACAACCGTGTTTCAAAGCTTTCTGTCTCTGTCTGTTGTCTCTGTCTCTCTGTCTCTCTGTCTCTGTCTCTGTCTCTGTCTCTCTCTCTCTCTCTCTCTCTCTCTCTCTCTCTCTCTCTCTCTCTCTCTCTCTCTCTCTCTCTCTCTCTCTCTGTTTCTCTATCTGTCTCTCTCTGTTTCTCTGTCTGTCTGTCTCTCTCGCACGCAGGGCAGCGCAGGGCAGCGCAGGGCAGGGCAAAGTTACTCATGAGGTATTTCACCCAAAAGGAGAATGACTGGGGAAAACCTGGTGACCAGAGACATGGAGAGCTAAGATGCTGGAAGCGGTGCTGGAAAACTTCATGCAACAACATGTTGGGAACACAACCAGAGAGAGAGAGACGATGAACCAGCGAGGCTGGACCTCGCTTTCACCTTGAACAGTACAGATATAGGGGATAAATCACACGAAGTCCCTCGTGGCTAGCAGTCACGTTGCCCTGAGTTTCGAATATATAGTAGAGCTAACAACGAAGAGTAAAACAGCACGAGAACAAGAGTAGCCAAACTTAAAAAAATGGGACTACACAGGTATGAGGCGATTCCTGCATGAGGTGCAGTGGGTAAGAGAGCTAGATGGAAAGACAGTAAATGAAATGATGGAACACTTGACCACAAAGTGTAGGGAGGCAGAGAAAAAGTTCATGAAAAAGGACGACAAAAACAATGGGAAGACCTGAGTTAACCCATGGTTTACCCGGAGGTGTGGGGAGGCCAAAGCCAATTGTGCTAGAGCATGGAAAAAATTATACAAGGCAAAGGACGCAGGAAAACAAGGAACTGAGCCGAAGATCCTGAAATGAATATGCATGGATAAGGAGAGAGGCCCAGAGGCAATATGACCCAAAGTTGTTATACAGCCACATCAGGAGATAAACTATCAAGGACCAGGTAATAAGGCTGAGAAAGGAAGGGAGGAAGGAGTGGAGAAACAGGGAGCAACCAGGAAGTATGTGAGGAGCTCAGCTCAAGATTCAGTGAGGTATTTACAGTAGAGACAAAAAGGCTTCCAGCAAACCGAGGCAGTAGGGTGTACCAATAAGTGCTGGACACACTGTACACAACCGAGGAGGAGGTGAAGAAACTGCTAGATGAACTAGATACCTCTAAGGTGGTGGGCCCAGATAACATCTCTCCTTGGGTCCTGAGAAAGGGAGCAGATGCACTGTGTGTGCCATTAACACCAAGATTCAATAAATCTATTGAAATAGCGCAATGTCTAAGGTGTGGGAGATAGCAAACGTATTCCCAATTTTTAAGATTATCAGGAGAAGAGTGGTGGAGCACATAGAAAGGAATGGACTCGTATATGACAACCGGTACGGCTTCAGGGAAGGGAAATCCTGCGTCACAAACCTACTGGAGTTCTACGATAAGGTAACAGAGGTAAGACAGTAAAGAGAGGGATGGGTAGACTGTATCTTCTTGGACAATAAGAAGGCTTTCGACACAATACCACACAAGAGACTGAAAAGCTAGAGGAGCACACAGGAGTAGCAGGGAAAGTATTGCAATGGATCAGGGAATACCTGGCAAGAAGGAAACGAGTGTTGGTACGTGACGAGGTGTCAGAGTGGGTGTGTGTGTCGAGTGGGGTTCCATGAAGGTCAGTCCTGTATCCGGTGCTGTTAGATTTTCTTCGGACTTTTAACCCCGGAGGGTTATCCACCCAGGATAACCCAAGTAAGTCAGTGCGTCATCGAGGACTGTCCGTCTTATTTCCATTGGGGTCCTCAATCTTGTCGCCCAGGATGCGACCCACACCAGTCGACTAACACCCAGGTACCTATTTGCTGTTAGGTGAACATGACAACAGGTGTAAGGAAACGCGTCGAAATTTCCCCCCCCTCCTCCGGGAATCTAACCCGGGCCCTCCTGGCTGTTTCTTTATGTAAATGACATGACGGAAGAGAGATTCAGATGTCTTTTTTCGCCGACAGTGTGAAGCTAATGAGAATACAAGTGGCCGAGGATCAAGTAAGCCTACAGGGGGATCCGGACAGGCTGCAAGCCTGGTCCGACAAATGGTTCCTGGATTTTAACCCCCAGCAAGTGCAAAGTCATGAAGACTGGGAAGGACAAAGAAGACCGCAGCCTTTGACCTAGAACGTCAAAGGCTGCAAAACTCGTTCAAGAAAAGGATCTTGGGGGTGAGCATCATACAGAGCACATCTCCTGAAGCACACATCAACCAAATAACCGCTGCAGCATATGGGCATCTGACAAACGTAACAATAGCGTTTCGACATCTGAATAAGGAGTCATTCACAACAATATGCATATTGTACTTCAGGCTCATATTGGAGTATGAAGGAACAATATGAACCCACACCTGGTCAAATACGTCAAGTAATTAGAGAAAGTGCAAAGGTTTGCAACAAGACTAAGTCCTGCAGCTAAGGGGTATGTCCTACGACTAGAGGTTAAGGGAACTCACCCTAACGACTCTGGAGAACAGAAGGGATACCCGGGACATAACGACGTATAAAATACTGAGTGGAAATGACATGGTGGACAGGGCCAAAATTTTTCAGAGAAAGGACAGAGGAACAGGAAACTGAATTAAAACTCAGGTTAGTATAGGATCAGAGTTCTTAGCTTTGAGGAGGAGAAGACTGGAAGAGTGAGTGTAAAGGCCGTATCTATTAGCTCAGAAGGATAAGGTTTAGAGCAGGAGAGTAGCTCTCAGTGACCAGTGAGGAGGCCAGGAACGAACGACCCTTGAAACAAATATAGGAAGCAGTGAAGCGGACACCACACTACACCACTACTACGCACACAGACACAAACAAACCAAGACAGCCCCGGAACACAACGACCACAAGAAGGAGACACAGTAAGAGGAAGGCAGGAAGAAGATGGACCTGACAACAACATCAAGAGTATGTGAGGAGCTCAACTTGAGGTTTAAGGAAGTATTCACAGTGGAGGAAGCAAGGCAGCTGGGTAGACAGGATGGGGTGCGCCACCAACAAGGGATGTATCAAGCGCTAGAGGGCATACATACAACTGAGGAGGAGGTGAAGCAGTTACTCAGTGACCTTGATACCTCAAAGGCGATGGGTCCGGACAACATCTCCCCGTGGGTTCTTCGGGAAGGAGCTGAGGTACTGAGTGTGCCACTTACCATAATATTCAACACATCCCTTGAAAATGGGCAGTTACCTGAGGTATGGAAGAAGGCCAACGTAGTCCCCATCTTTAAAAAAGGAGACAGAAAAGAGGCACTAAACTATAGACCGGTATCACTTACATGTATAGTGTGCAAAGTCCTGGAGAAAATCATCAGGAAAAGAATGGTGGAGCACCTCGAGCTGAACAGGATAATAAACACCATGCAGCACGGATTACGGGAAGGCAAATCCTGTGAAACAAACCTCATAGAGTTCTATGATAAAGTAAGAGGTAAGGCAAGAGAGAGAAGGGTGGGTTGATTGCATTTTCCTGGACTGCAGGAAGGCCTTCGACACAGTTCCTCACATGAGATTAGTAAAGAAGCTGGAAGAACAAGCACGTATAACAGGAAGGGCACTGGAATGGATCAGGGAATACCTCACAGGGAGGCAACAACGGGTCATGGTGCGTGATGAGGTATCACAGTGGGCACCTGTGACGAGCGGCGTTCCGCAGGGGTCAGTCCTAGGACCAGTGTTATTCTTGGTATATGTAAATGACATGACAGATGGGATAGACTCAGAAGTGTCTCTGTTCGCAGATGATGTGAAATTAATGAGGAGAATCACATCGGAGGAGGACCAAGCAGGACTTCAAACAGACCTGGACAAGCTTGACATCTGGTCTAGCAAATTGCTTCTCGAGTTCAGTCCCACCAAATGCAAAGTCATGAAGATCGGAGAAGGGCAAAGAAGACCGCTGACAGAGTACAGGCTAGGCGGACAAAGGCTACAAACCTCGGAAAAGGAGAAAGACCTTGGGGTGAGTATAACGCCAAGCACGTCTCCGGAGGCACACATCAACCAGATAACTGCAGCAGCATATGGGCGACTGACAAACCTAAGATTAGCGTTCCGTTACCTTAACAAGGACTCGTTTAAGACACTGTACACCGTGTACGTCAGGCCCATACTAGAATATGCAGCACCAGTCTGGAACCCACACCTGGTCAAGCACATAAAGAAACTAGAGAAAGTGCAAAGGTTTGCGACAAGGTTAGTTCCACAACTCAGGGGTCTGTCCTATGAAGAAAGGCTGAGGGAAATAGGACTAACAACACTGGAGGAAAGAAGGGTCAGAGGAGACATGATAACGACATACAAAATACTGCGGGGAATCGACAAGGTAGACAGTGACAGGATGTTCCATAGAGGGAACACAGAAACAAGGGGACACAACTGGAAGCTGAAGACTCAGATGAGTCAAAGGGATGTTAGGAAGCATTTCTTCAGCCACAGAGTAGTCAGGAAGTGGAATAGTCTAGAGAAAGATATAGTGGAGGCAGGAACCATACATAGTTTTAAGACAAGGTATGATAAAGCTCATGGAGCAGGGAGAGCAGAGACCCAGTAGCGGACAGCGAAGAGGCGGGGCCAGGAGCTGAGTCTCGACCCCTGCAACCACAATTAGGTGAATTAGGTGAGTACACACACACACACACACACACACACACACCAAGTGCAAAGTCATGAAGATTGGGAAAGGGCAAAGAAGACCCAAGACGGAGTACAGTCTAGGGGGCCAGAGACTACAAACCTCACTCAAGGAAAAAGATCTTGTGGTGAGTATAACACCAGGCACATCTACTGAGGCGCACATCAACCAAATAACTGCTGCAGCATACGGGCGCCTAGCAAACCTAAGAACAGCATTCCGACATCTTAATAAGGAATCGTTCAGGACCCTGTACACTGTATACGTTAGGCCAATATTGGAATATGCAGCTCCAGTTTGGAATCTACACCTAGCCAAACACGTAAAGAAACTAGAGAAAGTGCAAAGGTTTGCAACAAGACTAGTCCCGGAGTTAAGGGGTATGTCCTACGAGGAGAGATTAAGGGAAATCGACCTGACGACACTGGAGGACAGGAGAGATAGGGGGACATGATAACGACATATAAAATACTGAGAGGAATTGACAAGGTGGACAGAGACAGAATGTTCCAGAGATGGGACACAGCAACAAGGGAAGTTGAAGACTCAGATGAATCAAAGGGATGTTAGGAAGTATTTCTTCAGTCACAGATTGGTCAGGAAGTGGAATAGTTTGGGAAGCGATGTAGTGGAGGCAGGATCCATTCATAGCTTTAAGAAGAGGTATGATAAAGCTCATGGCGCAGGGAGAGTGACCCAGTAGCGGCCAGTGAAGAGGCGGGGCCAGGAGCTATGACTCGACCCCTGCAACCACAACTAGGTGAGTACAACTGAGTACACACACACTGTATGTAAGGCTATGGAGAGGATTATCAGAAGTATAGTGAATCACTAGGAAAATATTCATAAACAACCAACAAGGTTTTAAGAGATCCTAAAATTCTGTTACAAATTTGACTGACTTCTATAATAATAATAATAATAATAATAATAATAATAATAATATTTTTTATTTACTACAAGTACATGTACATGGTATACAGGCCTAGCTGACATCAGTGACATACTACTATATAGAAAGTCCCTTGTTATGCTGAGCATTTCGGGCAGATTAGGTCAGTGTCCCAGGATGCGACTCACACCAGTCGACTAACACCCAGGTACCCATTTTACTGATGGGGAACATAGACAACAGGTGTAAAGAAACACGCCCAATGTTTCTGCCCTGGCTGGGAATCGAACCCAGGCCCTCGCCGTGTGAAGCGAGAGCTTTAGCCACCAGACCACCAGAGCTATGATAAGCTAAAAGAAAATTTGGCAGGAGAGAGAAGGATAGGTGAATGAAGTATACACGACAAGTGACAAGAGCAAAACCTAGAGGAGCTGGCAAGAATAAGAAGGGGAAAGTACTACCGTGAATCAAAGAATAATTTACAGATTAGAAAACTACGAGTCCGGGAGGTGCCGGAATGGGTGAGTGTGACGAGTGGGATTCCACAAAGATCAGTAACTGAACCAGTGCTGTGTCTGTTGTATTTAAATTAAATAACAAGAGGAAATTGAGTCAGTGGTGTCCGTTTGCAGAACGAGGAAAATAGGAACAGGATAACAACAACGAAGACTACCAATGGATCTGAACAAGCTATAGGACTACTTTAACACGTCGCTATTAGGATTTAACCCCAACAAATGCAAAATTACGAAAACTGGGGAAGGGCAGGCGACCAGAACGAGTACAAGCTTAGGGGATAAAGGTTGTAACCCTCCCTAAAAGAGGACCTCGGAGTGACCATAGTCCCAAGTATTTCTCCTAAGGCACATATAAACCAAATAACCGCTGCACCAAAAGTGACAATGGCAAATTTAAGAGTACCTTGCATAAAGCTTAACAAGTGTATACATACAGAATATTTCAGGCATTGGGCATGCTCCGTTTAAGTTAAATTCGGTGCACCACATACAACCACTTCTCGCATGTCCTCCATAATAAGCCAAGCTGGCAATTATTGCCATGCAGTTGTCGGGGCTCCCAACGTTGTGAACTGTTGTTAGTTTTAACGTTAATCACGTAGACCCTCAGACGACCTGACATTATACATACCCTATGGTCTAGAGAATCCTCCAGACCCTATGGTCTGGAGG